>CAJPEV010000153.1:11354-45607 GCA_905338385.1 Darwinula stevensoni
GCCGTTTTTCCTGCCGTTTGGGGCAGGCGGCGGAGTTCGCTGCGTGACTACCTTGGCATTGGCTGCACTTTGGCGGCAGCCCGTTCGTCTTTGCCTGGCAGTCACGTTGTGCATGCCCTTTGCCTGCGCAGTACGAGCAGGTGTCTGTTCCTGCTTTACATTCACCTATTCGGTGTCCGTACTGGAGGCATTTGAAGCATTGAATGATACGTGGTTGGAGGATGAACTCTTCAACCCGTAGTCGCAGACAGCCGATTTTCATGGCGCCTTCCTTTATGAGATTTCGCGCATTGGGAGAGTCTATTGCCTTGACCAGGAGAAGCGGGTAGTATGCAGTCTCAAAAACGATTTTTTTTTTTTCTCGTGTATAACTCATTCGTGGTTATACCTAACTCAAAATGTTAAATATCAAATCCTTCAGATCGAAAGGGATAAATTAAATTCAGAGGAGGTTTAATAAACATCTAAATAACCGTTTAAGATAGTGTTGTACGGGCATTTGACCTTTCTTATACCCTGAACTCTTTTTGCTAACATTGTAAGCCAGGGTCGTTGGGAGGGGGCGCATGGGTGAAATAACTGCTACCGTAAGAGATAAATGACAGGAAGAAAGGAAAAATGGTTTGTTTGAAACATTTTCCGAGATAGTTGATAATTGGTCTTACCTGTATACGCAAGAACCCTATTTTCATTCGTTGAAGTTAGTCTTTCGAGGGTTTTGGAACAAGTTTAAAATCCGTTCCCGCCCCAGATTTTTTCGAGACCACCTGAGACTGATGTGTAATGTTGCTCTGTAACGATTGGTGCTTGAGAACGATAAGCGCATCGCTTGATTAGGACATTTTTTGTGGCAATCCATGGTTTAATTCTTCTCTATGGAAAATTCGGCAGATGGGGGCAGCCATGTTGAATGGAGGCCGAGAACGCCCATATTCATTGGAACAGTAAAAACCATTAATGCCTGTATTTTCACGCTGAAGAATGCTAACAAGCGAAGCGCTCCCATTTCTCAAGCACCAACCGCTTCAGAGAAACATCATACATCAATCTCAGGTGGTCTTGAAAATATCTATAATTCCGTAATCACTTCGGAGTTCGAGACTCTGACTAACGTTTCACCGGCTTTTTTGGGTTTTCACTAAACCCAAGCGCACCGCATAAGAACTAACTCCAGACACATACCCCGGGAGCCGCATTCCTTCTATGTTGAGCCGAAAGATTGAGAAAGTCAACCTATTTTGGAGAATGATGGGTCAGTTGGGTTAAAAAGGTCAAAATAGGATGGCTTTCTCACTCTTTGGCCTTTGACTCCGAACCTGGGAGAAAATAATGGAGGTCCACACCAGGCTAAGAAAATCCCTGCGAATGAGGTTCGCGGGAACGGAGACGCGCAGGCGGGCGGCCTGCTTAGTCCGCTTGCATATTCTTCCTGGGAAATTTCAATTAGTCGCCTCAGGTTTGCGGGAAAATTTTTTTTCCCTACACTGGTCCACACACTGTGCCAGTGCAATGCCGGGTCTAGCTGGAAAGTCGAAGACCTGACCGGAAGAGCGTAGGAAAACGTGCCATGAGAGTCGGGTCAGTCCGCGGGAGGACTGACCCAGACCCGAGTACAGCGTGCATGCCCAGGAAGGCCATAGTATTGATATAGGCTAGCAGACGCATGGGTCTGGGCGGAGCGTGTAACGTGGCCGCTTCCGGTTGCCAAGGCCCGAGGTATGTGACGAGTTTCTAGCGTTTCTTGGCGAAACACCGTCCATGCACCATCAATAAAAATATATCATCAATATATCCATATAGATATATGTATGATATTAATAATTATTAGATCCCGAAGGCGTGGGAACGTGTTCTTAAGCCTTTAAAAAAGTTAAGCCTTTAAAAAAGACGATCCCATAAGTATTAATATTTTCCTCTGGAACTGGAGAAATGATTTTTTTTTTTAAATAGAAAGACCACTTTCAACTCAATGCTTCAAATTTGTACCCTCAGAAGTGATAAATATTTATACCTGTTTTCATGGATACTCATTTATCCATGCACACGATTAATAAAAACTCTCCTAATTAAATGGAAATCTTCTCAATCGAAAGGATATAAGGAATTCATTGCAATTAAGATAAACATCCAATTAATCCTTCTAAACGGTGATTCACAATCATCTAACCGTTTTATACGATTTATCCTTCAAAAGGTTAAACCCTGAACCTTTCCTGCTAACAGTGTACCCTGGCACTACCTTTGGGCAACCAGTAGCGAGAGAATTATAAAGTGATAATTTAGGGTCGATACTAGGGCCGTACCAAGGGTCACATTTGGCCGGTGGGCCGATGACCGATTTTCATCTCGTACCTGTCGGCCGTTGCCGGTGCCGGAGTCGATTGTGGTCTGAAAATTGGGAAGTAATTATACTATTCAAAGAGGCCTATTTGGAAGCCATGTGATGCTTATCAGTGGGCCTCCTAAAAACGAAAAAGACCACTTTTAGACTTGTCTGTCTGTATCCGTCAGAAGTTAGCTTGTTACCTATTGTTATACCTTGTTACATGGAACAACATTGTTAAGAGCGTTTGACGACACATCTCTCGCAAAAGCATAAGAAAAGGAGGTGCATGATTTCCTGTTCTTTGCCGTTATTTTCCTCCTCCTTTTCCTGGAATCAGGATGAAATATAATCCAATCAATATTTTTTGTCTGGAAGAGAAGTGGCTTTCAGCGAGACAGGAGGGCCGGCGCCTAGCCGCGTTCACACGTTCGCTGGAAATGTTTTATGTTTTGCCTGTAAGTTTTGTCCCTCCTTTGGGCATTGGCACCGGCAGATGGCAAACCTGCTGATGGCCGATGGCGCCGATAGTGCAACACCGACGGCCGATTCCGGTGGTTGCCTGCCTATACATCGATACAGCCGAATAGTCTCAAACTGTATAACGTTACATGACACTGAATCCTTAAGATGCAAAATAAAATGATCGACCTCAAAAACAGCCCGAAGACAAAATCTGTTCGAGAGCATGGCTTGAGCCTCAATTAATAAATGGTCAGGTTTTGGACTTTCGGCCAGCTAATCCCGTCCCTGAACCACTGCGTTGTCTTCACATCTATGGATTCTGTCAGGGTCTCAGAGGAGTGCTGTGTGCTTGTATTGATAGGAGGGTTCCACTTTCCGACATCTGTGGGATCTGCTCCGAAAGGGACATAAATTTCTATCTCTTCTGTCGATTCAACTGGAACTAGCCCACCTACTTCACAGCTGACCGAGCGGAGAAAAATAAGGCTCTCACTTCCCACTGCTTCGCATTCATACAAACCTCTCAGTCCGATCCCGATGCCTACCAAAATCACCTCCTTCATCTCAGGAGAGCAGACTAGCCCTAGAGAAGCCTGATATGAGCTGACATCTATGTTGAGGCAGGAGATGCACTTGTTTGAACGAAATGGTGCAGATAACAGGATCGTCCGGTGGACTTGGCATCCTCCACGCATTCACTCCCTAATTTATTTCGTCTATTTTTAATATCCCACCAAATATGATAAAGCTCGTCACCAAATTCTTTGTGGAATCAAAATGCCAGATTACATTGACCCATCACCATCAGTCACCAAATTTTCATTTTTTGGTTTCTCAAGTATTGGGTGACATGCACCAGATCTGTTTCACTTTAAACTGTTCCAGCTACATAGTGGATATCTATGGGAATTAGACTATCTCCGTCAAACCAATTCCCATAGGGGACGATTGTGAGATCAGATTAATTTAAGCTAATCAGATCTGGTGCGTATCACCCGTCACAAGTGTTGCTATCACCAAGTCTGCATCGGCCCAAACTGAACATATGCTTTCGCCATCAAACTTATTCTGAGTGTTTCATCAATTGCAACCCTTTTGAGGACTGGATTCTACTAATGGTTGGACTTACGATGACAAGATCAGAATGGAAGATCCAATAATTCTTGAAGCTTCTGGGGAGGACAGTGTAACTGGTCTCCTTGTGCCTGTGAGCATATATGGGAGTATAGTAAAACATTTTATTTCAGTTTCTGATTATCTACTGTGCAGTGCATATTATAAGTGTCATGGCTACAAGTGAGCTTGCTAGTTACTAGCAAGTTCAAGAATTGGAACGATTTCATTATGTGCAGACCAATTTGGATGAAGACAGGGATTAGAAAGCATTCACTGAGAATACGAATCCACACCTGGGAGGTCACAGTTCCATCGGAAGCTCGATGCATCCCTATTGGACCGGAAAGAATGATTGATCTAAGAAGGCGTCATCTTTCCCACTATGTACAGTGGATGCATGTTTTTTTTTCAATTTACGTGAAAACGAAAAAATGACGATGATTTGGAGAGAAATCAATAAAGTCTAGTGGTCGGTTCATGACATTTTGTGAAAAGACTGAATGAAAACTTGAAGTTAGATTAATTAAGTTTGATGGTGAAAGCATCTGGTGAAAATAACATGCATTTGGGGATGTAAATTCACATTACTTCCTTGTGATGGAATCAATAAAATTTAGTGATTTAAATGTTAAGTAATTTATTTGATTCCCAGGATGATATTGATCGAGAAATCTAACCGTCCTTGCTAGTCTTAGGGAAAATTGTCACCCTACTAATTAACTGGAATCGGAAGTAACAAACGAAAACGAGAACGAGACGCCTAAGCGGTCTCCGCAGGGGTCGATATCACACTCTCAAAAGTCTCTTGTCCCGCAATTCTGTCACTTCTACTCCAGAGAAAGTCCTAGATTAGATGAACACCGTATATTTAGTTTTCCACACATTCTGCGGTGCTTCCCGGAATGTCGTCAGAATTTTTAAGGCGTTCAGGGCCTTCATTTCCACTCTGGCACCATCTTTGGTTATGCTTGTCCCTACTATTTTCATACTCTATCCAGTTTCCGAGGTAATTTTCCTCCGTCACCCTTGCCAATTCCTGTCCTTTGTACCTCCATTTCTCCGCTCTTGCCTCTTGCATATCAGCACCTTTTGTTTTCTTGCATTCAAATGGATGGATTAGATATCAAGGTAAAATTATATCTCATACAGCGAGTTCTGCATCCCCTTGCACTGAGGTTGAAAACATAGTCAAATCCACTGCACATGCCATAGTGCCACCGGCCATGCCCTTCCCAGAATTTTTGGTGTTTCGTGTCCCACTTCTCGCAATACACTCACCACATTATCCATAAACAATATGAACAATGTTAAGGAGAGTGGATGCCTGCGAGGATGCCTGAAGGAAAAGAAAACGGAATAGTGGTAGTGCTTATGTGGTGAGGACAGGGACTGTCATGAAGGATTTTCCAAATACTCTTGTTTTCCTAGTCATTCTTCGAGGAATTATTTTTTTTAAATATAGGGATTCATTTAGAGGCAAGTTATTATTTTAAAATAAAAAACTACGGAAAGAATGATGGAAAAAGTTATGTTGGTGTGGGTATGGAAAAGAGTGTATGTACATAACAGTTTCTGCCTTAATTCTAGCAACTTGCAAGCTTGCACGAAGTATTTAAGTTTAAAGCCAAAGTTTAAATAAGGAGCAACCTATCACCATATCACTGAAAATGAATTCAGATTGACCGCAGATAGGCTCTAAGGAGGTATCTCAGCTTTTCTCGAATTGTGCCTCTTGCATATAAGTCCTTTTCCCAGAGAACTCCTCAATTCTTGTCTTCCCTTGATCCTATCCCTTTATACAATGGTCGAGCCATGTTAACCTTCCAAAATCCTGGATAGTGTGCTTATTCAAAGAACCTGTTACATGTGGCTTTCATTGTACCTAGAACTCTCCTTGGCTATGCCTTATAAAATTCTGCTGGAATGACATCTATCCCGTTTGCTCATCAACTCCTCTCTGCATATATGGACTGGATCAGTTCCTCGTGAGAAAACTTTCCATCCAACTGTGGCAGTTGGATGGAAAGCGTCCTCCATGGACCTCTCAGCGTCCTCCATGGACCTCTACTACTCCTACTCAGAATAGCGCTATGAAACGCTTTTCCCGTAGGTTTCTTTCTACAGCACTTGACCTTTTCCACCTCTTGACACTTTCCTAACCGCCTAATCAACTGCCAGGTTTACTCCCTTTCGTTTCTATGTGCCTCCATTGCCTACAGTGGTAAATTCTGAAATGAAATAGCAGACATCAGCGTAGACATGGATTCGTGTTGACTATTTTGTGTGGTCTCGGACTTGGTGTTCATATTTTGCGGCGAGGTGTATCTTATGTTTGTCCTACGATTTGTTTTCAGTTTATTCACACTTTCAGAGAAGTAGAGAAAGAGAAGGCCTTTCTTTTAATTTCCTTATCAGTGAAGTAAGTTAGTCAACTGGTGCTTATTTTCTATATATCGTAATGATAGAGAAGTGCTACGGCATGTGCATTGGTAACCCTAGGTTTTATTCGCATGTATCACACACAAATGGTGAAATGCATGAATCACATGAGGCTCGCTGCTCTCTCTCTCTCTCATGGGCGTTTTCACAAAGAGAGTAGTAGAAATTAATACTCTCAACATCCTTGAGTAATTATAGACATGGAATGAATTTCTGACAAATACATATATAATTGTGCTTCCATACAGTAGTTCTGATAGCCCCGTGTGAAGTGCACCTGTGTGGTGGTCCGATTCATAAAGAAAAAGGTACTCTTGAGAAGTTTGCAAAGATGACTCCCGTCTTCTGTGACAGTCAATGGGAACAGTAAGGATTACAAATCTAATCCGACGTATATAAAACATCAGGGGTGGAATGCTCGAGAGACAATCGTAGAGAAACGATCTACTGAAACACAGAATTGTCACATCCCTGTGATTATCAGAGAGTAGACGCCTGGAAGGCGGAGAAGGAACTAGCAGCGTGGTCGTAGGGGGAAGGATAGGAAAAGGCTTGGGTATGAGGAGAGAGGCAGGGAGGTGCAATGAGGTGCATTGTTCCATCGGGTCCTGTCAAGGGACTCGATGGAGAGGATGTCGCCGGGGGTGGAGGCGGTGGGAACAGGTGCGTGAGAGTTGCTCGGCTGCCCTGGTGGTGGTGGTGATGATGGACACCTGGGCCCGCACCCCAGGCCTCTTCGAATGCCCGTGCCATGCTGTATGGATTCGGCTTGAGGTGTTCGGGTAGGATCATGTCCGCCGTTGGACTTCCTCCTCCACCTGTTCCAACTCCATTCCCACCCACTGGAAGAACCTGACCGTGTGGGTGCGAGTGCGGGTGCGAGAGGGGGAGTGCGTGCATCGGGCCTTGGGATGAATCTGGCATCGGGTAGGGCGACATCTCCGCGCTGTAAAACCAACACAAATCAATAATAAATTTGGACTGCAGCACCTAGGTAATTAATGTTGAAACTACGTATGAAATCGTCGAATTTCTCTCTGCAAACTGCTTGCACCCAATAATAAAGTTAAATATAAATATGCAGTAGACGTTCTCAATAATCGAATGTGAACTCTAAGTTTTGTGAATTGTTTCTGAAATACCGGGAAGCGTCATAAAAAGTAAAATATTTAACCCTGTACCAACCAGGACCCGGGTGGTCTTATGTTTAACTCTTTGTTTCATCTCTTAATTCCCAAAGAATCTCTTCAAAATACTTTGCCTGATTACTATCACAAGTCTTCATAAAAATACACAAAATATTCGGCTTCTTCAAGTTCACGGCGCAGCCTACGCAAATGGCTAAATTTCTCTATCAGGATCCATTGGACCCAGAATGGCAGCTACAAGGTTAAAACCAGACATGATTTAACCCCTTCAGACCGGACGGCAAAGTTACATGCCACTTTTGAAATCCTTGGACTCGTCTAAGCTGGCAAGCTTGTCGACTGGCAAGCAAGGGAGTCAATATTTTTTTCCTCCATAGTTTTGGGGGACTGGAGTGGCACGTGTACATGTCACTATGTTTTTTTCCTTAGAGGGGTGCGCGGTTGGCAGCATGCATTTCGTGAGAGTAAAAGAAGCTTATTGAAGCCAGCAATCAAGGATCTTATTCAGCAAATTTCTAGGCGCTGTCACAATCATTCGCCTACAAGACAACTTGGGCTGGGCGATATTCGATAATACCGAAGTACCGCGGTACCCCCCACCCCGCTCGTGAGGGATCGTGAGGGAGAGGTCAGTAATCCCTAAATACTGGGCCCTCCGTACTGTGGTTCTCACTTTTCCAAATACCCGATATGTGAACAGCACCACAAGAAATGGTTTCCTTGGGTGGTATTGAAGCTGGAGCTTCCTGTCATGTGACTCATCCATGTCCAACGGCGGATCCGGAAATTTTTCGGGAAGGAGGGATGGAATCCCCGGAGAGACTGGCGAACTGCCTGAGAATATGTTCTTGGAACAATCATGGGGGTGACGCTCCCCCTCCTCCTGATCTTATACTGTCCATGTCTTAGTCTTCTTTCTAGTCTTTCTCATCATTTTCGTCAGCCTGTTGCTGGGAGGGCTCGAGCGCATCATCTTCCTTCTCAGGCCGAACAGTGTCATTATTCTCGAAGCTGATCAAGGAGTTCCGTATAATTGAACACTGAAACGCAAATTTACTGGCTCTATGCCTCGTGGCGTGTGTACACGCCATCTAATTCTTTACCCATCCCATAAGAGCTCTGTGATAAGTCAGATATCCCTTTATCACGTATTTATAAGTAGTTACCCACACTATTTGACAATGCAGTTCAATGTGCATCATAATTTTGGGACCAATAATGAACAATCGACAAGAGCTTTTATGATCGCAGACGACGCGGGCTGCCATATTTACAGAAACGCTAAGTTCATTAGCCCCTGCTGTGATGCAGACAGAGTCCAACGAGGCGCATACATATTCTTCGGGAGCTCTCTTTAATCCTGCTATGGCTGGCAGCGCGATTTCTGACGTCGAAGCGATTTGAGCATGGGGGTTCATAGTTAAAATCAGCGCAACATAAGATTTATTGAAGTCTTCCAACTTGTGAGGGTCAAGTTAGGGAGAATAAAGAAAGAGATGGGAGAATACTGGAAGTATCCCTCTTCCAGTCATGCGGGAAGACGGCTCAAATGGCTGTCAATAAGTGCTGGATTTCATGCCGCTGTGTGACTATGAAGCTTCAAGAAAGATCTTAACGAAACTTTTTGCGCGATCTTTTTATGTTCAAGCTTCTCCTTGGGATATTTAAGAAATATATACGAACTGAAGACATCTGTGAAGAATGGAAACTGGAACTAGACTTATACGTGTTCGTCCATGGAACTCTGGGCAATAAACTTGGAGGATACTAAGGAGGTTTATGCTGAAATACTTTTGCAGGTATACAGCTGGTTCAGCATGATTTTATTTTAGGAGGGGGGGAAATAGGAGAGGCGGAAAAGCTCGTGAGATTGCTTAGGTTTCCTCGACTGAGTACTGGAAACAGACTTGTTTCTGCACCTTTCCTTAGATTTACACGACATGTAGCTTATTTAGGGGGAGAGGAAGGAAGAGCTCAGATTTCAAGAAAAAATGTGGATAAGTACGTGACAGGAGGTACTGGGTTCGCATCGTCCGACGTTGTAACTAGACACCGTGCATAGCATCCATCCAGTAGCCCAGCTCACGTGCTGCTCTGCTGCTGCCTCCACTCCCCTCAAGATGCCCTCGTACTTCTTCTCCCCCTCGTATACATATTCAATGTGCCATAAGCGCTGACTAGGCTTCATTTAGCATTAAATTGCTCGGCAAGAGCGTTCCATGCTATTGACGAGATCTGCACTCGTCTGATTACATCGTAGTTAGTATTGGAACCAGTCGTTTTTAGGCGTATATACTCTCCCATACGCTTATCCATGGAATCAGTAATAACACGGAAATACAGTCGGAGGTCACTCCTAACATCATCTAGGCTGGAAGAGCTCATTCAAGACCTGAAGATTGTTTTCATTGATTGTATAGGACGGGCCATGCATCGATCTCAAATATTCTCCATGAGATTGCGAACAGTCCCTTTTGCGATCGATTGAACAGCTGAAACTCTGGATAAACTTGGAAATTTAGGATCTGCTGAGAACGCCTTAAAGCAGACGCAGTTAGAAATGGATTTCCTCGCCAAATCACCATGAGTTACGCGTGTTATGTTTGCGTCTTGAACTACAGTACATTCTATCTCCCTGGCCACGGTAGTGAAATCCTAATTTTTTATTGTCGCACTAGTTGCCACTTTCACGGAAACCAGATTGGCTTACATTCTTGTCTTCCTCCTCTAATAGGATTCATTCTTGAACTATGGTCAAGCTGCAGAAGAAAAGGGTTCCTTTAAATTGGCTTTACACCCAATTGATGTAATTGCCCTCCCTCCTAATGTTCCTCACCGCTGCAGAGTATACCTTTCGTTCTCCATTATAAACTGTGCTTAAACTCCAATTTCTTCGATGCCATGGTCCTCTCTTAACCCGTAATGAGCGGGTTTTCGTTGTCTCTTCTTATTTCGAATGAAGCCAGCAGTCCAGTATTGTACTGCTCCTCATACGACTGTACAAATCTTCAAGTGAAGTGCATGAGGCATTATAAGAATGGCAGGAAGCATCTTCCCGTTTCCAGGTTTTACATTAAGCAGTGCTGTAAAGATGGTTCCGAGAGCATCTCTGCTGACCCAAAGTAAGGTGGCTTTTCCACATCCCATTCTGACCTTACGTTGGAAGTCGCGATCGCGAGGCATCATCGTCTACCTGAGATATTGCAGTGCTGTTTGGAATTTCTATCGGAAATGCAACGGCATCGTTATCATTGACTGGCGTCTGAAGCGAGGTTGTGCCCGTTGAGTAACTCACTTGTCATTCCTGTACAGCTGCAGTACGAAGTTAATATATGTCTGGATTACAAGAGAAAAGTACTTTACGTCTCTGTCACATGCGCCCGATTCTATCTGACATGTCGACGTGGCTTTTTTTCCCAAAGTAAAATCGGAGCTTTGAGGAGTTTCCTGAACGGATTCATGAGTACCCTAAATTGCTCGTGATAGGCCGAGATGTCATGTTCATCAGATGTGGTGGAGTCAATGAGATGAATGCATCAAATACGAGGATCAAAACTCAGGAATAACATGAATGATTCTCTCTAGACTAACTAAACTAGATAGACTTCTGCTGCAGCATTAGAGAACCGGTCTCGTTACTTTCTGAATGCTCCTCGCAGCTTCTGAAAGGAGCCGACATCTGTCCCAATTTTCAGATTATAATGGCAAATCAGCTGTTGATTAAAAATGCAATGTTGAAAAAAGTAAAATATTCATCTCGTTCTCTCAAGTCTCATCTCATTTGGTGCAAACCCGTCCCTTGTGTCTTTCAAATCAAACATCAAGTACAGAAGTTGAAGGACAACTTCGTTTCTGTATCCTTGAACCCCTCGAACGGCGTTCCTGCTGCTAGCTCTTTGTTACATTGACCCTCTCTGTGCTCATGGAATGACATGCATGCTTTGACCTCTGTCACGGTGCAAATAGAATTGTTGCCATTATATATGGATAAGCATCAAGGAGGGGGAGACCCCGTAAGGGAGCATGAAGGCGCTGAAGTGGAACTGGACTCGTTCCATCACGTGCCTTAAGTACTGACAAATGGCACCCGCACGTACCCACCCATTAGAGCAGAACTAGGGGAAGTACTGTTTATGCATACATATAACCTCTCCTTCATCGAGGATATGGCAGATTTCCTCCCGCTTTCCCCTCCCGTCTCTTGACAGCCAGGCTCGCGATCTCGCCCTCATCATTTTCTCTTTTCTTCCTTCAGTCTCGTTCAAACGCGCATCTCTGGGTTCGAAGGGAATGAGCATCGAGAATGGACACATTTATTGTGGTTTATTATTTCGACGAAACCACATTCCTCTATGACAGACATCTCGCTATAGCCCCTCCAGAATGGTCGATGTTGACGACCCTCGAGTGCTCTTTCACATGAATGAGGATTACCTCAGTTCTGCGATTCTCGATTTATTTAACATGCAGGAAACATCTCAATTACTTCCACGTCATTGTCCAAAAGTAAAAAAAAAACTGCTCTGAATGTTTCATATTTCAATTTCATACCAACTGTTTATAGAAGATCGGCGAGAGAATCCACCAGAGGAGACTCTTCATTGCTACTTCTCATCCTCTTTTATGAATGCATCAAGGCTCATTATAAAAAAAAAACTAGAAAGGTTTGACGACTTTGCTTTCATGCTCGAGAATCCTCGATTCAGTTTTCAAGAGTGCTCATTAGCTCTCTTTCTCTTCCTTTGACTTCACAACTAAAAAAGCTAGGTAAAGGGAGATGAAACTGTTTACTTGCACTTTTGCATTTCCTGAACAGAAATTTAGCATTAAAAAAAAACTGGATGCAGGATGCGCAAAATCATTTCGAAAACTTGAAAGTTAAGGGATTAACCCATCGCTACAACCCAGGAACAATTTTCCTTTGAAAAATGTTACAGTCGTTCCAGGTAGTCAAAGGGAATAGGGAATTTTCCTTCCAGACTAGAGTATTCTGTCGATTTCCGGAGAGAGTAGAGAGGGGAATGGTTACCACTATGAACAATTGACTAGAGCTTGGAGAATATAAAACATTGTTTTCCTGAGATATTTCCAAAACAGGATGAGCGAACTTATTACAGTCTCGACAGTCTTAATAGTATTTTGCAGCGCTGGCGGTCGTACCAAAATCATTGCAGTCTTTTGCATAATTCCCAAAATTCTAATCGAATAAAAAACATTTTACATATAATCGGGAAAAAATTAGATCATGAACGTTAGTTCATAACTGTACTTTGGAACTCTGACATAATCAGAGCTCTGCGAATGACAAATAGGTCACGATGTAGCTTGGAAAGATGTTGACCGTGAAAATTTCCCTCTAGGGATGGTGGTAGAACACATGGCGAATGTCATTCGTCTCCCCATACAATCAGGAGGGGAAACGGGTTAGGAGAGGATTGAGAGAGATAGATATGGATGTTAGGATCCTGCTGAGACCTCTCCCTTTTCGCATTCATCTTCTCAGACTCTGTTTTGTTTACAGATGTAACAGATCCTTCACTCGTGATATGGGCGCCCGATCACTTTTCAACCCAGCACGAAACCTTAGCTCCTCTTCATCTTTCTCCCCGTCATCAGACGAGATTAATCTTACACGTTAACTTAGGCGGATGGACGAACGCTGTATGCGCTTATATCGAGAATTCCCCCGTCCATTAAATTCATGTAAGAGAAACTTAAAAATAAAATAAAATATTGTAAACTGTGCCTAGAGCTTGTATCTTGCCTATACATTTCTGGGTCATATATGGATGATCGTGCAAAAAAAATCTCACTCTTAAAAATGAGAGAGCTGTTTTACTCACTCCTCACTTGTTTTGAGACTGTACGCTTCCATGACAAAGACTGCAAAAGCAATTCAGTCTTGCATTTGTCCTCATATCATCCAGGGTATTCCAAAAATCACGAAGTGTTATTTACTGCTTAATAATACAATTTCAGCTGTGTGTTGTATTCCGTGATAATGGGCCAGGTTGTAAATGTAACGATCAGCCCATCGTATATTCAATGTGAGTACACGAATGCAAGTACCATTGTTCTTCAGTCATTTGCATACTCCAACTCATTTGCATACCCACTACTGTAATTGACTGACCGCCTCATGACTCCCGGTGTACGTTTAAACACCTCGGTGATTAACTGCTGCTTTCTTATGTCCTCAGTATCAACCTCCATATTTAAAAAAGTCCTGTAATGCCCTATGGAACTCACCCTTGTACTGAACACTCCATAATGTCCATAATGGCATGTCACACATACCAAGGGCGACTCTTCTCTTAAGCTGTAGTCTCGAAACAAAAGAGATAAAAGCTAGTTTCTTTCACAGTACATGCTTTGGATCCGCTGCAGAACGCCCTATCAACTCCGGTACCCAATTTACCGATCATACCCATTACTTCTACAATTACACTATCACAATATGGGCACACAATCCAAATTGGGGCCAAGTCCTGTCCAGATTGTAAAGGTTTCTAAAGGTCACCAAGTTTCCAGTTAGAGAGGAACGCTATCAACCTACTCCAGAAGGTCCTGGGTCCAAGAAGGTACAAATACTCTTGAACTCTTCTGCTCTGACAGCTGCCAGCTTGCTACAGGATCAATTGAGAGGGCATCCCCCTTCCTCGATACCTTTACTCGCGCCGAGGCTTCTCTCGAACCAGACCTGTCTTCAACCTCAAATTCATCTTCCGGTGCCGTGTAAGCTGGCCTACGGGCAACAACGCTCTGTGAAAATACCACTTGCAAATTCGAACCATTCATGATTCACTTTGATGTGAGGTCAGGGCCCACATCTGTTCACACACAATTAGGCGGTCTGCTAGCATTCGGGGACTGAGTATATAATGTTAGAAATTGACTTCTCCCCATTGTACAGAATGTAGCAGAAGTCTTTTGTTGTAAGACTAGACTCACCTGAGGCCCGCCATCCCAAGTAACACAAAACATTCCAGCAACGTTTTAAGAATGTTGATGATCGATGTTGCTTGAATGTGTAAATGGCCAAAACGTCAACTTTGCTCGAATGTTGCAAAAGAACATTGCATTGACGTAGCAGATCGCTACATATAAGTTTTATTATGTTGCAGTAACGTTTCAGGACTATTCAACTAAAGTTGCTGCAATTTAGATGGAGAACGTAACCTCACTGGCACCTAATCTGGATCTGTACTGCATTACGACCTGGAAAAGCATAGGTTTCATTGACCCTGAGCTGGACAGAAAATCATGCTAATTTTGAATTATTTCATTAATCATTTCGTACCACATACTTTGACTCCTTACCCAGTCATTAAGAAGACGTTCCCATCAGCAGAACGAAGCCTGTACAGGTGTAACCCCTGTCCATGCACAATACAGTCCCCGTATCATGGTTTGGAGATTGGTACATTTTGTACGAAATGTACCATATCTCCGACGATCTCTGGTACGAAATGTACCAATGTGCCAAATATTGCACATTTCAGAGAATGGTTCATATGGTATAACGTTCTATGGAGTGTCCACAAATTCTGCCCTTCCTCTTCTCATTCTGAGAAGTGGAAGGATTGATTTAATAGATTCTCTACTATCATTTCCTTACTTCCCTTCAGGATAATATCGCTTAGATATTGGAATGGTTTCTTATAGGGAATATGAGCTTGCTTTTGGCCTGGGCTCCATGAATCAGTCTCGAATATGGGGATAACAAATGCTGAAATGTCTTTGTTCATTGATTCCTATAATGCGACTAGGTGAGTCATATGGCAAGGTACCAAACACTCCTGTGAAGGATGATTCCAGCGAAAGGGAGAAGATACTTTTGTGTACTGTCCGAAAAGCGGGACCTACGCCTCCATCTAGTAGCCTGGAAGGCAACTTTACAATTCCTTAACACTTCTAAGTTCATGTTATATCAGGATGTTGTCGCTACGTTGTCAATGTCAACATTCTTTCAATATTGATAGAAAATTTTGCAGTAACGTTCGTAGAAGTGTCTCAGAAACGTTCCAAGTGCGCAAAAGTGAAAAACGTTGAAGCAATGTTTTAATAACACAGAGCAACATAGGCAACATTTCGGAAGCGTTCCATCAACATACTGTGTTACTTGGACAGGACGAGCAATGCAATGTAAATGGAGGACCCGTTGAATGGCCACGCGCTCCCCATATCTTTTCACGCTATCCTTTTTCCTATGGGGACACCTCAGAAGTGTCTTGTACTGTACATAAACCGTCCACATATTGCTGAAGCGTTAAAGGACAACATACTTCGAGCGTGTACTTACATCTAATTGGACGTGTTGCAAAATGTCAGCCGCCTTTTTGCGAGAAGATTTATTACATTCTCTGGTGCAGATGTTTAGTTTTAGCACCTGAGGTAACTTTTTCCATGACGCAGGACTTCTGTTCTGTTATTTGTGGTTGAGTGTACTCGGATACTGCTGTTTGAGCTGAATCCCCGGATCAAAAGAATCCATCGCCTTGTGCAATTATTGTTTTTGTTTGATAAAATATATCCGAAATGCATTTCAAGACGTACAGTAGAAAGCATTTCAGATTATACAGTATAAACGTAGCAATGAAGACGAATAGCAGAATAAGAATCGAATATTCCATCAAACATGCCGTATTATTTCCTTATGAATCTTTGTTTGCAATAGGGTCAACTTCGCAACAGCGGTGGCATCATGGAAGGCCACTTCACGTTTTGGTAACATCTGCTGATCAGTGCTCTCACCTGAACTGTCTGTTCTGGATATTTTGCTTAAAATATCACAAGTAGTGGGTGGATGCAATTGGCCACAAGCACGTCAGGCTTTGAAAGACAACGTCAAGAAAGCCATTTTTGCTCGCAGTTTTGCATCCCAAATGTTTTTCGCCACGTGGCCATTACCTCATGTCTTGCCCTACCGTTAATTAATGCATTGTATTTTTCTCGAAATGGTTCTTGCTTTTTTGTGGAAACATAAAATCGATTGCGATTTTTAGGTACCCTGTATTTGCATCCAGAGGCCCTCAATCGCTGTGAGTTGGACGTTCGGATTCTCCTGGATGCAGACCATGAACCATAGAAAGAAGTGATTGGACCACGATGGGAATATATGAATTTAAATATAATCATGATGTAAGTATTGTAAAAGACAAAAGATAATGGAGAAAGGTGAATGCTTCCATTCTTTCGTCAACTGTATACCCTCTCGTGGTCCAGCCTCTCCAGCCTTGGGTGCAGGCAGATTAAATTTCTTTTTTGACAAAGAAAAGGTGAGCCAAGTTCTAAAAGGGAACCGTCCCAATTAGGAAACCAAGGGAGAAAGTGGTCTGGAAGAAAACAAAGAATGAGTGAGAAAGCTGGAGTGGTGTTTCCAGAAGTCCAGGGTTTGCCCTTTCTCCCCCCATCCCTCCACTGATCCTTACCCTCATCAATTATGACTCTCTCCCTCGCGCACAAGGGCATATGGGACCACGCACATTAATCTTTTGGGGAAATGTCACTTTTTCCCCGGCTAAATTTCATCCATATGTGCCAACGGGGGGAGGGGTTGGCTATGGGAAACTGCCTTCGGGCTTTCAATGTCATCTCAAGGGTATATAGGTCTTACTCCCGCCCCTCCGGGCACCCTCATAGAAAAATAACACTCTTCCGTGGTTTCCCTCTAATTTTTCCTCTCATTTTCGTCTTTGCAATCCTACGCCGACACAGTTGCCTGTAACTAGTCGAACTCATGTCAGTTTAATTCGTGAACTCAAGCTAGCACCGAACCGATTCACAAATCTTCAGGAGACTTTGAAGAGATGTGCTAGGTGTTTTGTTCCTTTTCGAAATCCAAAGTTACTTCGAAATGCTAACTTGAAAGAAGCAACTCGCTTTGTTACTGTGTTTCTCACTGAAGTCAGTCATTTTTGCACTTGACCCGGACACCCATGCATGGGAAGTGCACCATTGCATGAGTATCCGTGTCAAGTGAAAACATTTCAGACTCGAACGAAAAACCACCGTCTTTGCAATTTTGAGGCGTTTCCTTCTGATTGTACCACGTACCTACATTTTCAATGTTACTCCTCCAACACTAAATATGCATTATGTGGAAGCTCAAAATTTCGTTTTCCTGCGTTGGTCCTCGATAAGAAGAAATTAACACGTTCGCGTCGAGAGAAGCATTATCGAGTCTTTGGGATTTCTCGTTCAGCGGAAGGGAGACGCGTGTCGGCATTTCCGTTTCAGTCATCGACGCATCTCTTTCTTTGTTGCTCCTATCGCTTTCAAATAATTTTTTGTGTTTTGACTGCATACTTTCGGAAATCAAGAACTCTAAAAAAATAATTACCTGTCTTGGAAGTAATTTTCATGATTTCACCAGACGCTTAAGTGCCAAATGCCGTTGTTGGGAAATTCCAAATAAATATGCACGTATAGGCCTATATATTTTTTCCGCGATCGGCAACTGGTTCGAGTCCCATTCATCTGGGAGGGATGGGTGAACTCGCGTCTGAGAGGATTAAGAGGTCATCCTTTCACCCCGGTCAGAGGGACCTGACCAGTCATAAAGAGTGGAGCTTGTGGTCGAGTGAAGGCAGGAAAGAAAGGGAGCTTGGGTCTGATAATGCCGCGGTCCCATCCATTTCAGAGCTGTCGGAAACCAGAGCCTGAAAGCCTGAGTAATGACGAACCTTGGTAATTGGCGCTCGGTTACATGTGGCCATCACATGTACACAAACTATATGGCACATTGTAACCATACCGGGACATTGTAGACTTTTAAGACGAAGGCTGCTGCAGGTCTGCCACCGCAAAAAGGAAATGGAAACGACACGAATAACTCTTGCTTCCTCTAGACACACTTCCCCCTAATTTATGATACCATCACGGATTCCCTCTAGGGCCTTTGCTTGCTACCGAGGGAATACTACTTTTAGCACAAAACATGTGCTCGTTTGTAACACCATAAACGGCTGTTGTTAGTGCAAAACATATAGCTTGTTTCCAGAGCCTAAAATGAGTGCGGGACTGGGATGCTTTTTTTTTTACAGAGAGGCAAATAATTCTATGGATGTATGTGCTAAACGTAAATTCAATCTTTCACTCACTCCTTTCATAACGTAGGCTACGAGGCACTCGTGATTCATGCACAGGTATATCAGGATCAATGTTTCTATGTCGTCATTTTCATTCATAGAGGTTCATATAATTTCTTCGGGCAACGTGGTGGAACGTAGGTACAGTTAGCTCTTGTTATCGGAAATGAAAGAGTAAAAAAATAATAATTTCAAACTTGCTGCATAGTCATGAACTTTACAAACAGAAGATTCTCACATGCATCAAATATAAGCTCGACCGGTACAGTCTAGTGCAGACGTCGTTTTTAGGTCCATATGATCAATCACAGAATAAAGACCTCCTTGCCTCATATAGTTTTTACCAAATGCCATCAAGACTTAAACGAACCTTCGGTGTCCAGGTCTGTCACGTTGACGTCGATTCTTGAACCAGTTAGAAACTTGAGTCAGCGTGAGTCCCGTCTTGCGAACCAAATTCCGTTTCTCTTCCGGAGTCGGATAGCGATTCCTTTGATAGCACTCCTTCAAGACCATGCGACTTTTCTCCTTAAAGCAATATATAGTCTCTTCTCCGTCCCAGATGGTCTTGGGGAGTGGGAACTTGCGACGCAATCGGTACTTGTCCACTGCGCCCAGAGGTCGACCTCTGGTCTTCTCGGCTTCCTTGTAATGTGCACTCAACCACATACTCTGGAGTTCCGGGTGATGCCTTGACGAGAACTGAAAGGACTCCAGGATGGAGTACAACTCCCGATATTCCCCTCGATGATATGCGACAGTAGCTCTTGCACGGACCACTTCTTCTCCTCCGTCCACCAACAGGTTCTTGGGAAGGGAATTGAGAAAATTGGCGAGGCGATCGATTTCGTGTGCCTGATGCAGGGTCTGGCAAATGCAGTTGATCTGTTGGAGGCTCAAAAAATCCAGTTTGTTGCCGTTGTGGGTGTCCCCAGGCAGACAAGGTTGAGACCTCACTCCCACATTTTCATTCGGTTCCAGTTTCACCGCACCGTTGGGAAGATAGGCTGGTAGCCGCTGGTGCGGAGGAAGTTGATAATCGCTTTTCACTGTATCTTCAGCACTGACTAGAGTCATGATCATGTGATTCGTGGGTCCTGGCTGCTTCGGCTCCTCCAGCAAGGGCGCAGATGGATCCGGGATCATGTGGGATGGAGGTGGGCCGAGTTGCTCGTATGTCCGTGCCTCAGCTGCTTGGAAGCTGTCTTGAAAATGAGAGCCTCCTGGAGTCAGACTGTATGACGGGGGAGTGACGCTGTTGGGTTCCAGAGGAGGGGTGGTAGAAGAAGTCGTTACAGTTAGAGGAGGAGAAGGGACCATGGTTAGGCCGTATGGCGTCCTATATCTGATCCCACCTCTGATCACATTTCAAAGAGGAATGTTTGCAGAAATCCTACCCCTTCAAGACTGAAGTGCATGCCTGGAATCTCTGCATTTGCAAGGTTTCGATAACAAACGGATCCCGGCATCCGATTGGCTGACCATATTCCGTTGCTCACACCCTCCGCGCCCGCCCATTGGTGATTCCACGTGGGTGGGCGGGGCCTGGATGAGATGGCACTCAGTAGGTTCCATGAGTTGAGAATCTGAGAATGAGCGGGAAATGAATGAGACTATCCCGGACTTTTTCTTGTTTTCCTCCTGTGATGTTGAAGGATGATTCCGGGAGGTGTTAAGTGACTACGAATGTGGCCTAATGATTCTTCGTCAACGATCTCCTTTATCCTTGACACCCGAAACTAATTAGACGCTCATCATCCTTGTAAATGACCGACCCCTCATGTGCGAGAACGCCGACAGGAGGCTGCTCAACCCTCGTTATCGTCACAACAAGCGATTCGGCGGAATGCAGAGAGAGGGAGCTTTATGGTAATTTTTGGGTGACATATATCGATTCTTTTGAAAGATTAACGAAATGAATCGGTCAGAGCGATTCTCAAACGGAAAAACTGACATTTTGGTTGCTGTTAAGGGAAGCGGACGTAGACTGCGGAATCTATTTGAGAATAAATCCTTCGATAGTCGAGCTATAATTAATCTTTTCCTTATTTTCTTACACCAATCCGATTGAGCTCAGTTTTTTCTTCTTCTTGGACGGAAACAAATTATACTTTATGCATTACGGAGGAATTTGTCATATTTTGACGTTGTTTTCGTGTATTTATTCTGGGCCGATGTTGTATACCTGAAGAAGAAGGGTGGTGGCATGCAGAGATTTGGTGTCTAATGACGCGTGCTGGAACCCGACACCCAGAGCAAAAGGAGACTCATCAATCCTCCTCCTCCTGCATCAGATACCTCACTTCCTATCCACTGTCTATGTACGCCTATGTTCTCTACATACCGACAAAACATGCCTACACTTTGTACCTCATCGGTCAATACTTCTTTTGGGAATTCCGAAGAAGACAAAAATTCTGTTCCGCATCGTGCAAGGATGAGATGGAAAACTTGCAGAGAACCAAATATTATTGTTTTCTCGTTCGTCCCATAAACGCTTTCCCTTGCACGTGCATTTCCATAGCATGTCCCGTACAGAAGCCCGTTGTTCTAGGATGGCCAGTTTGTGCGAGTGACACGGATCATTAAGAACCAGAGGGGGCTGCCCCTTCATAGGGGACTCCCTTTTGGCATCTGCAAACCTGCGTGTTAGGGGTAAGAAAGACAAGAAGGAAGAAAGGAGGGAAGAAGAAAGAGAGCCAGAGCCTATAAAACCTCCTGCATTGGATCCTTTTGGCCTATCTGACACCAGCATCCTCATCACCTGCCTGTCTGAATGTATTGCGTAAAAGACGAATTCCTTTTCACTTCTCCCCTTCAATATACTTCCTCTCTTCATATCGGCAAAGCCGGGCTACTCCCCCTACTCCTCCTTTCCCATATTATCACATCAATATCCATCGTCCCGCAATGCATCGTGCAGCGAAAGTAAAGAGCGTCGTGCGAGGTACTCAGTTAAAGATGCTAAATCGTATCGCGAGAACCTGCTGTGTTGAATTAGTGCGTTGTTTCTACAACTCTGAGAAAGGCAAGGCAGCAAATAAGCAATGCCATCGTATTGTCCAATGTAACGGGAAAAATACGACCGACAGAGCTGTGTATAATGAATCTGTCTGATTTTCATTAAGCTTGGTATGTCTATGGGGCTATCCAGTTACAGTATTTGCAGAAAATGAGACTCATTTAGGGTGGAAAATGAAGGGGAACAAGGATCGCAATTGTCCAGCTCCACTTGGCTCTAGACGAGACTAATCCCACTTTATTGCGTATTTACCTCGTTGAACCATGGCATCCCTCACCTGGTTGTATTTTTAAGAGGGAAAAAAATCGATATGATGCCACGAGATATATACTGGGAAAATGTGTGTGCTTACATGTGAAAGGGCTTGTCAGTCAGTTTGTCCAGAGGACAATGGAGAGACCCTCGAAAAGAATCTCGTTGTTGTGCAATCTCTCCCCATTCAAAAAGGGGTTCAAGATAAAAAAAAAAAGGATGCTCTTAACACCCTCGGAGGGGCTGGGATTATCGACGGATCCCCATGTGGAAATCTGATATTTGTGAGTGTGCCATTTCGTGGCTCCATTCACTGTACTTGCGCGAGGGAGAGAAAAGGATCGAAAAAAATAAAGATCTTTCTGGTCAATAGATTTGGGGATTCCACAAGCCCTGTTGACGTCACTGCACCCGAATAGGGAGAGGAAGACACACCTTTTCATGTTCACTAACAATGCGACCTTCCATCCATGCTCATCCATGCTCTCCCCTTCTTTGTGGGAGAATGGTGCAGAGTCCAGGATATAGACACTTGGATCTTTTCAATCAGATGATCTTCAGGAGATTCTCACGCGAAGTCCGCTATTGATGCCAATTTCCACAAGACATATCCACTTGCGCAATTGGATTTAAAGGACATCGTTCTGCCATGGCATCGACCCCGTTTCGAACGTTTTCCTAATTATAACTAGCTCCCCTTTCAGTGTTTTCTCAAGCTGTTGTGCTATCATTTAATGCTCGTCGTGTTCGTGTTTTGCACTTCGAATTTAGGCATTTTGAGTGTGATGTTACATTTGCAAATGATGTTTCTCCGGAGGAAAAATTCACCTCTACCTTTCATTTAGAATACGTGCAGCGCAAGCACGAAGCGCCGTTGCACTCTTGACAGTTCACTGACCATCCAGTCCATTATATTTTTATTGTTCCTCCGAATGCTGAAATTTCTGGGAGGTTTTATTAATGATATTGGTTTTACTGATTCACTAAGATTTCAAGCAAAATTATGGCTTATTACATTTAGGTTACTGACAAATTACTCGATATTCTGCAAGCTGAAACGATGCAGGCATTTTCCTGAAAAATGTTAATTCTTGCAAACTCATCATCGAAATGTCCTTGTTGTAGTATTTAAGGTCTAGAGGGACAAGAATACACCTGCCACACCTGTCGACGCGCGTTGCCGCTTCGACAACGCAAAGGCCACACGAGGTCATAAAGGCGTGACAAATGACGGAAAATTTTTCACCATTCAGGCTAGGTTTTCTTTTTCCTGTAGAATTTTTTTTTTGTGAACCAAGGGAAATATAAAGATTCCCCTTGTTTGTCCTGCTTTAGTTATAATCTTTTTTTAGATGGTGATGGTGATGGGTACTTGAGTTACGCCACGACCGCTGGAGTTGTACAATGCGAAGAACGAAGGATCACTGCTGGGCTGAGGAAGGTGTCAGCCGGGTCTGCTGTTATGCGCTCTTTCCATGTGAGAGAATGTTTGTCTTATTAACAATCGGGATGGGGTCCTTTCGATAGAGAATTCGTTTTTTTTCGGGACTTCTTTTCCGAACGGTGTCCGAGAAAAAAAAAGAATTTGTAGTACCAAATCGCATTGCTCCGTTCAAACGCTATAAATGGGTTTAAGTGTTGAGGAAATAAAAATTTGAAGTCACGGTCAATTCAAGCCTTCTCTGGCACAGATACATAACGCAACCCGAACAGCACATGTTGACACAAATGTGACATAGTGTGTTTGCCTCATATCTGTCCGTTTTCGTTAATGTGAGAAAAGTGACACCACGGTGATCAATGCTTGTCACCGCCTTTCATACTTACGAGGGTTGATCGGCAAGTTAAGTTACAAGAGGTGTATGTTGAATATATTTTTGCGCGTGCATGCATATTATAGTATAATAGTACTACTTCTCTACATGATCTCCACCACAGTTGAGACGTTTATCCTCCCGACGAACTATCTTGACAATTCCAGTCGTAATAACATTATGTCCTGTCTGTTTAAGGGCTTCCCAAATTCTTCATCTTCTTCATCTGTTTTGAAATGACGACCGGCAAGGCGCTTCTTCATAGGCCCAAAGAGGTGGTAGTCGCTGGGTGCCAGGTCGGGACCATATGGAGGATGATTAAGGATTTCCCTCTGAAATTGCTCCAATGACTGTCGTCTGGCAGGCAATATTGGGGACGGACATTGTCGTGCAATAAAAGGACTCCTCTTGTGAGTAGCCCGGGGCGCTTCCGTCGGATGCTACACGCCGTCTCTGTACTGTTTGACAGTATGCATCAGCACCAATTGTTCATGATTCACTAGCACGATTCAAAAACTCCACAAGCAGTACTCCTTCATGGTCCCAAGAGACAGTTGCCAACACTTTGCCCGCAGTCTGTTTAAACTTCTTTGTCACGAGCGAAGATAGGTGCTTCCGCGTCATTGGTGCCTGCTTTGATTTGGAAGTGAAGTGGTGGAGTGGTGGATCCAGGTTTCATCGCCCGTAACGATGCGATAGAGGAATGTGTTTCCATCTAACAAGTACTGTTGCAAATTAGCCAAGTTGCAGCCCATGTGTTTCTTCTTGTGTTCCTCTTTCAACTCTTTTGGCACCCAACGCGCGGAAACTTTCCGGTACCCCAAAACATTATGGATGATGTCATGCGTGGTTTTGTACGATAGATTAAGTCTAGCAGCTACAGCTCGTACAGTGAGTCGTCTATCCTCTTGGGTATGAGCTTCCACGCGTGTGAGATCGTCCTCTGGCCAGGACGAGCTCGGGAGGCCACTTAGCTCTTCGTCAGTCACATTCGTCCGTTCGTTCTGAAACCGCTGACACCATGCCGCTACTTTACGTCGGGACATTACATTACCTGGGTCGGCCTTAGGCATGTGCCACATGTGCCCCCGCACAGGGCGCAAAATTAACCCGGGGCGCCAAAACGTGACTGAATATACGAAGCAATAATGGATGCCACCCTCAGCTTTACTTCAGAAAGTGAAAATCCCTTCCGTTTCGGCGTCAATTTGAACGCTAGGGATTGACTCTTCTCCACTCTGGGGGGCGCTTCGGGAGTCTCTTTGCACAGGGCGCCGAAATATTGGGTCGATCGGAAAGTTCTGGCCGTTTCGAGAATTTTCCAGAAAAAAATTTCTGGAACTTTCTCGAACCTTCCACAGTAGCAGTATATAAAGGGTGTGTGGGCGTGATCACGCAGCAGTTGCTTAGTCGTTCAAAGCCTATAACCATGACTTCCAAAATCGACTTTAACAAGACCGTCCAACATCAGTGCCTTCTTTACGACTTCCTATCTGGCATCACAGCAGCTGAATCGAGTCGCCGCATCTGCGACGGGTCGCCCATCTGAAATCGACGACGAGCAGTTACAGCACACAGTGGAAGCCGATCCGAGGCAAAGTACCTGCGACTGAGCGACAGCACTTGGCTGCCCCCAGTCCACAATCGTGACGCACCTGGCTGCAATCGGCAAGAAGAGCAAGTTGGGTCAGTGGGTACCCCACGATCTGACCGACCGCGACCGCGAACGCCGTGCTGATGTGTGCACTTCTTTGCTGTCTGGCTGGGCATCAGCATTGACCCACTGGCGCCTGCGTCGGTAGTTGACGTACAGCATCCACTTTTCGTCTCCAGTGACTACGGAATCCAGCCAGTCGTTTGTGAAATGTTGATCGGGAAATCGGATGGAGTGTTCTCCCTCATCCGTCATACGGCCCAGATCTGGCTCTCTCAGACTACCATCTTTTCGGTGCCTTGAAGAATGGTCTTCGTGGAAAACATTTCGATGACGACGATGCAGTGAAGAGCAATTCGCTAATGATTGCACGAGGCAGAAAAGTTCTTTTACCGCGTTGACATGCAAGGCCTTGTTCAACGTTGGCGAACATGTATTGAAAGGAAATAAGATTACGTGGGAAAATAACTGAAGGATCTCGAAAGTTGTAAGCATTCTCTGTGAAATTTGTGTTCCTGTACAATAAAAGGTTTTTGAGGAAAAAAAGAGGCATCTATTTGGGAGTGACCCTTGTAGTTCGGGAAGTATCGATACCCTTACGAAACGTTTTCGAGAATAGCATCTTGCGTGGGGAAGTGCCAAAAGGGTGGAAATTAACGACCATCATACCGATCTTTTAAGAAGGGGATAAACACTCTTCGGGCAGTCACGGGTCGATGAGTCTCACGAGCATTCAAGGAAAGATCATGGAGAGCATGTCGAGGGATCACCTCTTAAAATTGCTGGTGCGAAACTCACTCATCTGGAAACCTCAGCAAGGCAAGAGGAGGTGACGAAATTGCCATACAATTTATCTGAAGTCTACGATTGAGGTGACGAACGAAATGAGTAAAAGGAATCATGTCGACAACGTCTATTTTTACCTCTATAAAGGTTTCAATGCCGATTCCTCACGAGAGGCTGCGATGTGAATTGGAGGAGCGCATTCAATCCAGATCGGACCCAAGATTGGACCATATATGTGGCAAATAACGGAATAAGTAACTGGTGTCTGGAAGAGAGCAGTGGGAACCAGTAATAACTAACGTAGTAATTTTATGTAATGTAATGGAGAAGTTTTGGCGGAAGTGGGTGTCGGGAGTGGAGTCCCCCAGGGCGGGGTCAAACGACTGCTTTATTCCTGACTTACATTAACAAGGCCTCATGAATAATATCGACTGCACGAAAATAAGTTTCTCCATGAAGGGGAGGATGACAGGGCGAGAGCCAACAGGGATTTACGGCTTTTGGACGGGTGGAGCAAAAAAAAAAAAAAAAAAAAAAAAGGCGGCTAATGACGTTTGAGAGTAAATTTAGGAGTCTTCACATTAATCATAATAATAATAGGTCGCTGAATGCGTCCGAGAATGATAAATTGGAGGAGGCAAACGGAAAGAAAGGCTTTCGAATCACTCAAGTTTTCGCTCGCACAAGAGCGGTAGCTAAAACATTCTTCCGTTGTATTTAACACTGGTATAATCCCATTTGGAGTATTGTGTTCAATTTTGAAGACCTGGAAATAAAAATTGAATACCGGAGCTTGTAATGGTTCAGAAGCTATGAAAATGATGGAGGTGCATGGACTTTCATACGAGACTTTAAAACGGGATCAAGGTTACTAGAACGGTTAAGACTGTATTCTCTCGAGGAGAAGGTTAACGAGGGGAACTACGGTAACCTCATCCGGGCATATAAGAACAATAAGGGAATCGATGCCGTAGAGCGTGATTCCATTTTCCAGTCCGATGCTAACAGCAGAACGAGAGGGAATTAACTCAAGACTCGTAAACCCTAAAGCCCGAATGCTGAGACCTCCTTAAGTTAACGATCCTTTAAGAATCCGTGGACTCCTATGGGAGAAAAAGAGCTATTTAGCGTAAAGGCCCCTTAATCTCGCCCAAAATTGGTTTCTGTATTAGGACCTAAGTGATACTCAGGTTGCAGGATGACTTATTTTCAAATTGTGGGGTTGTAAATGCATGGAATGCGTAGAGATGATGCAGTGGCTGCCCCTTCCGTGATGAAGTACTATGAACCTTGGCATGACTTGGTCAGCTGTTCGAATGGAAGCAGCTTGATCAGTAGCTAGCCGCAGAGTGAAGAATTGCTAGGGTCGGGTGACCAGACGTCCCGGCTTTGGTTCTGGTTTTTGGGGGGATGCAAAGAATCAATATAATGAACTAAAATCCATTGATGTTTCCGGAAGAACACAAGGATGTATAGCAGTCAATAAATCTTAAGGATTGAATTTTCCTTTCCACTCTGGTGTCCCGATTTTTCGCATAGCAAGCACTAAAATTTGGATATTTCTTTGAAAATATCCCGTTTTTTTCCCGAAAAATATCCGGTTACCCTATACTTTAGTATACTATGGTGCGCACAAGTGTGTGGCACTAGCGTAGTGGCAGTGTAGTGGCACTTGTGTGCCACTTGTGCTACCTGTTGATCGACAATGAACTACGGCGGAGGAATTTTCGTGCGCATATCTGCACGCCGTCTTACATATTACACGCTAGGCATCTGTGTTATCTGTTTAGTAACTGGACAGCAGGTGGATATACTCGCAACAGTATCTGTCTTGAATAGGAGTAGGCCTCTCTTTCTCTTATTCAGCGCGAATACTCAACCTTGATACGGTACAAAAAAGACTTTTTTGTCCAAAAAAGTCTCTCGACGTCCCTATCCGAACCTTGAACCCAAGAACCTTTAACCAGTGGCGTATTTTTGCTGAAGGGTCAGGGGGGGGGCAAGGCAACAGAGCGGGGGCGCCAAACCCCACCCGAGTGATTTCAGGTGAGAAAATTTTTTCCTCCAAGCTGGGCGCCAGGCTCTGTCCTATGGGCGCCCTGCCCCCCCTGTAAAATACGCCACTGCCTTTAACAATACCATGCTTTCCCGTTGAATTCATCCCCCTTCCTTCCCCCCCTCTCCATTTTGGGATTACGTGATAGACAAGGGGTGAACTACATCGAAGAACGCAGCAATTCGCTCATCGTTATCTCTTTGGCATAGCTGAACGCTGATACGACTAGATTTCTATGCGATTCCTGTGTGTCTGAGAAACGCAGGCTGCTCGGCTTTGACATGTTATGCTGAACGGAGAATCCGAATCCTCAAAAATGTAGAAAGACTCCCTCGAAGTTACGGTCATTAACTTTGGGTAATGACCGAAAGAACCAGATCAGGGATACAAAGCTACCGAAATGAGGTTCTTGCGCCGGGTGGCTGGCGTGGGGCGTCGTGATCGGATGCGGAAATCTGCCATCTAACCTGGTTTGGAAATGTTTTCCGCATGCCCTCTGAGAGACTTCCAAGAGGAGTCTTTTTTCAGGCCAAGATGACCGGCAAAAGTCCTGTCGGTAGACCTCGCACAAGGTGGAGCGATTACGTCGTTCGGCTTTGTCACGAGAGGCTCGGCATTCCACCAGCTGAACGTGAGTCCTTTGCCCAGGATCGAGGTCATTGGGGCATTGGAGCTCCTGGGCATGCTCGAACCGTGACTCCATTAAGTTGGGATAAGAGGTATCGAAAATGATGCATGTTGTATGTAAGGTTCTTGCCTCTGGGTTTGACTTATTTGCAATAACCATGAGTACAGCCCGAAACGACCTTGGCCTGAGGGGCAAGGTATCCAGCTGTGCTGCTGAATTCACATTATTTTACTCGGCAAAAAAAGGGAGGGATGCTGATGGAAGAGCCAAGATTGGCATTCGTCTTTGGTCCTGCAAGTAGTATGTCGTCTCTACAGTGATGTGCAAACGAATCTGTAACAACTCTAACCATAGACCTAAAATCATTTCATGGGAGATGTATCCTCACCGCCTTGGAAGCTCCCTAGAAAGAACATTGCACGATGTAGGTCGCAGGAATTCATTTTCAAAAGACGTAATGGATGAGACATGAGTCTCATCATGATTCGTACCGACCGAGTTGAAGCATCCTGAGAGCAGCGACCAACCAGACGCAGACAAATGTTCCCGAGCTCAGTCTTCCGGGGGATGAAGGGATTGCATTACTAATTCCGTCTGAGACGAAAGGAGACGGGGAAGCACTCTCGAAGCATGCCGACACAGTGCCTCGAGAGCGTTCTCTGAGCACGCTGCCTTTCCTTCTTTCTCTACTATACAGGGTGTTTCAAAAGTCCGTACTCATGGGTATTTTGAATTAATTAAACTTCTCAATGAATGAGTGCACCAATATTAGTACAGAAGTATTAAGAAATATTCAGAGGGGGTTATGTGCCAGGATTAATATGTGTATGCAAGTTCATGGCATGCAATTTGAACATTTAATGAAATAAAGGTAAATTAGGAAATCTGCCTATGAGTTCGGACTTTTGAAACACCCTGTACATTTGCCATTGGGCATCTTTCAGTGAAATTCTGATTTTTCTATTTTCGACCTTTGAGCGACCCCTGTAACAAGTTTCATTTCGGAACTTCCCATTGTTTTGTGCCATTTTTGAAGCAGCAAAAACTGTGAGAATAAACTTTTAAAATTATTTGGGTTGTGCCTAGTAGTAAAAGTACTATTTGGATGAATGTGCGCCTTTGAACGAAACTCGACACGATTACAGAACCAGAACTACCATTTTTCCGAATTTCATCTTTCGGCATCTCCATAAATTCCGATTTATATATATTTTAAATCATACGTCGATCTGTTGTATACGGACATTGAAGGTGTGAAAGCAATTCCTGTGCTTTCGCTAAGAAGCCGCGCGGAAAGAAAAATGGAGAGTTTGCGCTCCACCTCCCTTAGTCTCTAAGAGCAAGGATGGGCAACCCCGCGGCCCGGTGATGCATAATGGGATAAGAGATAAAATAAGTTTCGTTGCGGACCCAAGGCCCATCACAACTTTGGTCATCCCTTAGTAACCAGAAATAGACAGTCCTTTTTCTTCCTTCCCCTAATTATTCCTCACGCGGGCGGTGCTACAAATGTCCCGAGGAAGGAGGTTCTCGATGCCAAAGGCCATTTTCGGGCGTTGGAATTTCCAAAGGGAATTTCCTTGGGCTGGAGATAAGGTTCATCGGCCAATCAGCCTTACCTTATATGCCCTGAGGGCAAAAGAGGGGAGCCTTTGCTTTTGCATTCTATGGCCCGTGTGAAGCTCAGACATTTCCATGCGGCCCACTGTCGGTAAAGGTTGCACACCCCTGTCTTAGAGACTTAGTCCATATACGAATACGAAAGGGAAATCGGGATCCGTGACTCGAAAGAATATTAACTCTGTAGAATCGTCAATAGGATTCCGAACCTCTTATCGGGGTCTGTTTACATTCTTCGTCAAATAGACGTGATCAGGTGCTCGATGGCGGAGTGTAGCTCCTTATGGAAAAATCTAAGAGGTCCAAGGGAAGAGTCATGGAAATGTATGAAACAAAAGTTAAGATTTATTGGATCAATGTCGGAAGATATATTGATATAGGCGGTTGCAATTCTGCACTCCAGCTATATGATGTAGATACAACGCAGCACCTCTCCTTGTCAGAATCTGAGCCAAACTGGTAAACTTTTTCTTTCTTCCGGAATTCCCAAAAATCTAGGCAACCTTCGAGGCAGATACATTCCTCATCACCTCTTGAATAGGGCAGTGGAATGAAGTTCGGCAAGGCCTTCCGTTGCGTGGACGCTGCTTGAACGGAGGCAATCCAAGCTGGTCTTCACCTGGCTCGCATGCGGAATTGCGGATGGCTCTTCTCCCACCTTTTCCAGCTTCACTCGACGAACGCAGCTGTATTGCTCGTGTGTCAGTGGAAAGGTAACACTTCCTTCTAACAGATAATAGCAGTTCTAGATCTCGTGAACCCTTGTCCTCTCGATTAAATCACGTTAAATGTGTTAAGTATGTGCGAGGATCCAGGTAAAAAATCCGATCTTCACGAGAATATCCGACTTCCTTTGCAAAAATATTCGAACATGGTAGTTCCATACATCGACACGTGGATGAAAGCAGAGTAGGGTATAAGTTTTATTCTAGGGTAAGTTTAACCTAGACTGCAAATTAAAAGGAATTCCCACCTGTGAAAGGTCCATCTCTCACAATGCTCGCGCACTCACGCGCGGGATCGGTGACGCCGTATGATTCATCCGACATCTAGGGGACAATCAGTGAAATGTCGACCATCGTGACATCGCATTGGTGTCTCTCACGTCTTCTACGCCCATATGGAATCACTCAATAGGTCTTGCTTAATTAACGTGATCGGATCCAGATCAACCGACGACCTTGCAGCATGAAATTGCTTCTTCTTCCTTTCCTTTGCCTCAATCCGTTTCGAGTGCAGGCATGTATCAATCAGGATTTGTTGCAGGGTCGTAGAGAGAACGCAATAAAATTCCTACACTCGCCCACTCTTTTTTTCTCTTTTCAATGGCCAACGTTGGGACAGCGGGACGCACGTTTCAAAATCAGGACTGTCTCGGATCAATGTTGCGTCCAGTCACTCCATTATATTAGAGCTGAAACGCTTTTCTTGATCAAGCTATTGCACCGAATAAATATACGGTAACAACTGCAGTACCATTGTTGTCAAATTTGGTTCCCTTTTTCTTTCGGCACCGCGGCTGAGAGAAAGCAGAAGGTCATGGTCAAGGGACCAAATGGTCAGGTGAATGTACTCCGTCGGTACCACCTGACATGAAGTCAGCAATTTAAAAACTATTTTATGATTCCTCCTTTTCATATCCCGTTTTCCAGAATTTTTTTTTCAGGGTTCTTCACTGACGAGAAGGAATGTCAAGAATGTTTTGAAGTATGACGTTCGCTCGTAATTCCACGGGTACATTAAAGCATTGAGTAGCTGTGGCAGAGGACCCCTAGCTATGACCATGAAAATGGCTATATACACAACCCGTAAGTTCCTTCGTTCTTTCAATTTAAGACTTGAGTCGATGAAAACCGTCCAGGAAGTGAAGTTTAGGTATTTTCGTTTAGAAAAGGTTTGTGGATTCGCCTATTTGTTGGTGGTGCAGGCCTCTACTTCCACTCGTTTCAGAAAGCCCAATTTTTGAGAATATATCTTTGTGATTGTGATTTATGTATGTCCTGAGTCCTGTGCGACGTGAGTATATCCTTTTTACGTACTGGGGATGCGGGAAGGGAACGTAGGGCCGGAAAAATTAAAATCTCTGTGCCTTCTCTTCATTGTAGAATCGTGAAATTTCACATATGTAAATGCTTAAAAATATTGTGACCATTTTTTTTATTTAGAAACGTGCACCTACTGATCCAAGTGCAATATGGCGCTGCCCATCTGAGAAGAATTTTGAAGCTTTGGCGCTTACTAGCGAGAAAAATAACAAAATTATGTAAAACAAACTTTACTAAACATGACACAAAACAACTCGGCCCTCGTAAGTGGTATGCCTCAATCTGAAGGTCATGCTTGCCAATGCAACTCCTCGTCCTGTTCGATTGCACGGTTCACCTTGTCCATCATTCGCAGAAATCTGGGGTCATTCCGGATGCTGTTGCACGACAGCTGAATTCCCATCTTGAGAGCCAGGACAGAAGCTAATGGGACTTGTTCAAACACCTTATTATAAACTCCAAACTTTTTTTCTTCATACGCCTATATTGAGAAGAATCCTGGCCATTCAATTTCCAATTGTATTATACTTGATAGAGATATTGATCATTTAGGGAATCTACAAGGTGTCCCAGAAATATCCGGCCGACTTTGATCGGGAATAACCTGGATACTATTGCTCGCAAAGGAAAAAATGATGCAGGTTTTTAAAGCAGGTTTAATGACTTTTCATTTCACTTTTCAAAATGACCGCCAGCAGCATTGTAGCATTTCACACAACGCTGGAAAACCGAGTCACACACGGACTGCAGCATTTCAACCGGGATAGACGCACACACGTTTTCAATTTCCAGTTGCAGCTGGCAAATTGTCTTGGGCTTTCGCGCGTAAACCTTGTCTTTTACATAGCCCCACAAAAAAGTCTAAAGGAGGCTTGGTTCACACTGCCACATTTCCAGTACTCTTTCAAGATCGTTTTTCTTTCTTCAAACGTTAAACGGTTAGCCATTTTTCACAGGACTTTTTTTCTGAAACAAACAAAATAAACAAACAAATTCAAACTTTAAAAAGCCTCATATTAAAATTAAAAATTAAAAAGATATATGTGATCAAAGTCGGCCGGATATTTCTGGGACACCCTGTATACGCAGAGCTATGCATTTTTTGCAAATTGAGAGAGAGATTGCGCTGATGGCTACCCAAGTAGCGCAAAAGTAGTGGGCCATAAGCGGCCCAGGCACTGCTCTGGCGGATTTCTGCCGGGGGCGGGAACGTAGCGGCATGTTGGACATGCAGTTACTGGCCCGCTGCCTATTGTAGGTAAGGAATGCCAGCTACATTCTCCACCAGTTCAGGGTGGAGAATGTAACTGGCACTCCCCTAGATGCAGTACCAAGAGTCCCCCACTAGATGGTAGCCCCGTTCCATGCGCAATGAAGTACCTGTCTTCCTGATTTAGCAAAAGTGTTTCTTCCTCCTTTTCCCTTTTTTTTAATGTGCAATTTATAAACAGGTACTAGGAAATCGCGAAATTATGTTTTGATTGCAATAAAAGACTTGGGGAATTATTAAAGGCTGAAGTTAAGTATGGGAATTCAGAAGTGTACAGGACTAGGGGAGGGTAGAAACAAATACAGTGAAAACTCGTTAACTCGAATCCTGATAAGTCGAAATTCCGCTTATCTCGAAGTTCAAAGCTTGGTCCCGGCGGAACCCCGTAGGACACCATGTTAAATGCTCCGTTTAACTCGAATTCGCTTATCTCGAATTTCCGGATATCTCGAATGAAATTTTCACTCCCGATAACGAATTTCTCACGGTTAACTCGAATTCAGGGTGAGAAGGGGGGAAAAATTT
>CAJPEV010000153.1:45764-166931 GCA_905338385.1 Darwinula stevensoni
TGGGGGGGGGGGGGGGGGGGGGGGGGGGGGGGGGGGGGGGGGGGGGGGGGGGGGGGGCGATTCCTGATAACTCGAACTTCGGATAACTCGAAACGATTTGCCCGGTCCCTAAAAGTTCGAGTTAACGAGTTTTCACTGTACCTATATCAATATTTATTATAGAGAGTGTAACTAGAGACGATACTCTGCTCGAAATCCTATTCATTGACAGGGTCGCAGTATACTGTAGATGTCGCTGTGGATCCTCCACCTAGCGTGCACACATGAACAACTCCGCCGTGGCCCAGCAGCCGACTCAATGAGACAAGCGTATTACGTTGAGGACTCCCTTTGGGTCGAATACCCAAACGAGTCGATTCCCGATTCCGCTGCCACGAAGCACGCCTCATGGAAGTGTTGATAACAAGCCACCAGATGTCTCTCTAATATTTCGACCCTCCCCTACCTCTCGGAGTGTCGCCTCTAGTTACACTCTCTACTCTATGATATTTATTGTGTATGTGTATCTTAGAACTCGTCAACTTCTGCCCCTCCCCCCCGCGCTCCTTCTTGGATACGGAATAGGAGAGCAGTGGGTCATCTTGGTACTCTTGAGTTCTCTTCTGAGTAGGCTCCAGAGTCAAGAATTATAGATAATTCGGATAATTCGGATATATGAGGGTGAGAAGAATCTCTGGCCCACTGAGAGTCATCCTAACTGAGAATCTCACTCATTGTCAAACTGCCCTCGTATATGGAGGCATTAGGATTCTTTCCAGCTGGTGGTACACCACAAACGATCTAACTGGTAATGTGGCTTCCCTTAAGAGGCTCGGAAGGTGGCGGGCCAGTGCTGGCAAGTGGGACATGTACCTGGTGGGACACAACCCAGAGGAGTTGGTGGGCACCAGCTCTCTTCCCAAAATGTAGGTAGTGGGCCACAACTTACATGCTACTGGGATAATAGTTGGCATGTTCACTGAACGCTGGATTATTTCGAAAATGTGATATTTGCCGATTTAAAAAAAAAATCTATAAGCTATTTTCTTGCAAATTTGTCTTTTTTCAGCAGTAAATTTGAATTTCGCTGTTCGTTGGGAAAGAGTCCGTAGTGGACCAACAGTAGAATGGCGCAATAGATGTATCAATTGCAAGCTCATGTTGACTTTCTCACTCTTTGGCCCTTGACACCGAACCGGAAGGGAAAAAACATAGAGGTTCACTAATCGTGACAGTGCAATGACGGGTCTGGCCAGAATGATGAAGATTAGACCAGACGGGCATTAAATAAAAATCCGACCCGAGTACAGTGCGCATGCCTGGGAAGGCATGGCTAGCAGACGCAAGGGCCTGGGCGTGGCGCAAGACATGGCTGCTCGAGGATGCTCCCAGAACGTAACTATTATATCTACACATTGATATTACGCACTCATACCTCAACTCTCTAAGCTGAAACCGATATCACTGTAATCTACTCAATTTCATATGATATATCTCTTGCGCCATTCTGCTGGTGGTCCACTTCGGAACCCATCCCGGGATCTTTATTTTGCTGACTGGGTCGGCTTTCCACCGAAGCCATTCGACAACCCTGTGTGAATATGCAGTAAGCATGGCCGCCCACTGTTCTCCTGTCGGCGTGTGATGCTCGGTGCTCATAGGGGGGAATTTTGCCTTCAGCTGAGAGACTCACCTTCATAATTTTCTTAGCTCAGTGTCTCCTAATTTCAAAAGGGACCGATAACGAAGACTTGTCCAACTATCAGTGCAATGGGAAATAGCAACAGTAGTGGAGGGAAGCTCGGGTCTTCCGAACCTCTGCCAGCCCCACTAGGGGTGAATACACCCACGAGCGGGAGCCAGGAGCCGCATCCGAGCTTGTTATTCCCTCCTTCACCTGCTGCTGAGTCTTTTGCCAGTCAAGTTGGACCTGGGACTGGGAGTGAACCACACGTGCATATTCATGAATCACCTTCAGAATCTTCAACTCTCAATCCTGGCTCCATTGAGGATATCCACAAAAAATGCAAAGGTAAACCCACATACGTCTATAGGTGTAACCTCTAACAGTTAGACCTGGACTTGGGTAAGGTCCATTGTAGATGGACTTAGCTTTATAACGTCAATGTTTCTGTGTCATTAGGTTAATCCTTTTCGAAAAATTTTGGAAATTGATGAATAGGAAGCTGGGTCTGAGACATCACTTCTCACTTTGGATCTATCCTATGTCTTTTTCAGATGTATTTCCTCTTGCTTTTGAGGGAGGTCGACTCTTGGTGCAGAAGCCTCTCAGCAGCCACTTTCAGATTGCTCATGCTCTCACCCTGGGTTCACCAGACATGAGTGGCTACAAGTTTCAGGCCACCTATGCAGGCACAAAGCAATTTAGTCCCAACGAAGCCTATCCCATACTGATGGGAGAGGTTGATGCCTCAGGGAGTCTCAATGCAAACATCATACATCAGTTCACTCGAGAGCTACGAACACGATTGGTAGCTCAGGTGAGCCTGAGCCACTTGGTAGCATTGAAATTACTGTAGACCTGGCACTAATCTTTATTTTCTTCCTATGTTTCTGTTGCATCTTAGTTGGAAGGTTTTGGGAAGAAAACAGGTGGTAATGCTGCTCAGGGGACTATGGAGTATTTTGGCAGAGATTATACAGCTACCTGCACTCTTGCCAACATTGATCTCAAGAGATCTTCTGGTGAGTTGATTTCTCATCCATGTGTCTTTTCCTGTAGAACATAATTTTCAGTGCTGCTTCATGTTTGATATAGCTTGTGACCTTAAATAGATATTAACCTCATAAGTGTCAGAGTTTCTGCACACAATATTTTAAATGAAATACATCTTTAAAAAAGTGAGGTAATATGAAATGGGTGAAAAGCTCCAGTTTTCAGTGACATTATGGCATACTCTGCTCACTGCCTGATATCTCTCATTTAGCACCATTAGTGTTGGTTTGCATTGTAGTAACCTGGTGAGCATTTATGGATTCAGGACAATTCAGGTGTGTCTAGCAAACAATACCTGTGTTAGACATAGTGTTTGACATCAGATAGGTGTAGGTGGATTATTGTCAATTATAGCGTAAACATTAAGACAAAGGAAGAGCAGAATAACTTCTATGGAAATGGGCACTCAAGTGTTTGCCATTTGCATGGATTTTCATCTTTTCTTGTTATGCTGTTGTAGGGATTATCAGTCATTAACAAGACTGAAATGTTAATAGAATGAGGTGTGTATTTTAAAGGAGTTACATCAAGAGTGTACAGGCTCATATAAGTTTTTTTTACTGTGCCTATTTCATTTCAGAAATTTTATTTATGCATGAATATTTCATTTGTATGCTTGAAAATTCTTCCCTCTCCCATTTCCTGATCTATCCAAATGTGAGATTATAGTTATTCTGACTTCCTAAGAGACATGTTCACAAATTTGTTGTCTTTCTGGACCTTTGTTTAATAATATTTGAAAGCTGTATAATCTGCCTATATTTGTTTGGAAAAAATTGTAATTACTCTGAAATGGTAGCATGGCAGTTTGCTGCATTTTATTGTGCTTGGGTCACTTAGAAAGCTTTTAGAACTGCAAAACTTAGGGGTGACAGGAAATTGTTCTAAATAAAGAAGGAAGAAAAACTTGTTTACCAATAAATCACAGATTCTTCCCATCACCTCTTCATTGGTTTATCAATGTTTGTATGTTTTGACTTTGTCATTTCATCAAGGGATAATTATATTCTATGTCCACTTTATATTCATTTTTAAATAATGCTCTCTTGAAGGCAACATTCAATATTATTGCAATCTCCCAAGTTCTTAGAGTCATGTGACAAAATGTTCATGAATAGGCCAAATTAATTTTCATCCAAGTGCTACAGACAGATTTCTTAATCCTGTTTTGCACCATCTTCACCAATGAATCACAATCATTCATTTGGGTGTGTGAATGATGATGGCTACATCTTGCACACACTTCTGTCACTCCCATGAATGTGGTTCCTCACCTATGATGGATCTAAAATTCGTTCTGCATATATTCCTGTATACAGGAAGCGAAGCGATCATAAGTGTATCTACTAATTAAGCATTTGGTATTATGCCTCTCCAAAAAAAAAAACTGAACTGTGGAGGCAAAGAAAGGAGAAGGCATTCACCTGAGCAGATCCCAAGCCCCAGGGCAGTCTAGCTCTCCCTGGCTCTTGTATAGCACATTTCCTATGACCCTATCTCATTCCCCTTCTTGCTAGGACACAAATCCAATCAAAGGGGGGGGATATACGAGTATCTGTTATGAATGGGGCTCAGGAGGAAGGCCATGTGTGGCTCTGGCTTGAATGGGGTTTGTGATTCTGGGGGATTTTTCCCTTCCCAGCCAGGGATACTTCATTGCTCAGTTTTTTTAAAATTATATATTGACAATGAAATTTAAAAACTAATTTAGCCATTCGGGAATTTCTGGAGATGGAGCAAAATGATCAATAGGTGATTAGCTATCTTAAAGTTGAACCAAGAGTATGTTTATGCCATGATCTTCCATATCTTGAATGCTTTATTTGTGATGAAGGGAGTAATGCTATTCGAGGCTTACACCCCCTGCCCACCTGCTAGAATGCACTTCTCTAGTATTCCTACTACCCTTCTAGTGAAGAGATTAAGGAATCTCTGTAGTCCAGGGGTTTTAAGCCTGAAGTCATGTAACTCTTGATCTAACAAATAGGCCCCAAATGTCATTTGACAATGGTCTTACAAGATTGAAGGGAGCATTGATGTGAAGGCTTTACTGCATGCTTCAGCATTCAATCTTTTGGCTAAATTCCAGAAAAATCAGTGCAGCCTCCAAAATGTACCCATGCCAGTTCACCCTGCATCTGTAGTGACCCTTGGTCAAGTGCTCAAAGAAGATTGGTGAATCAATCATGGTGATTGGAGATTATTTATAGTACACATATGACATTCAATAGCCCTGGACATTGGATTGGGTAGGTGGAAAGAAATCTTACACCATTGATTTAGGAAGGTTGTGCTAAGGTGTGCCTCCACATTCTCATGGAAAAGCATGAAGTAGTAAGAGTGAATTAGCACCAGTGCATGATCTAAAAGGTTTGGGAATGACAGCTCTGGGATTTTGTCACTGGTGATAAGTGGTATCTGATCTGGAGGCTAGGAGCTATTCTTCTATTTAAGTTTTCAAATATGGTGCCTAGTTACTTGAGACAGACTTGAAAGGACTCCCTTTTACATTGTTCCACACAATAGCAAGGGTCATTGAACTTCTTGAAGAATGAGCCATCCTCCTAGTCCCCTGTAATATTTGGATTTGTTTTCCACTATTAAGGAGTAGCTGCATGGGCAAATATTCCAGTCAGCTGAAGCTGGTATGATTTCCATCATCAGTACTGATGGTGGCAGCCCTGCAGTGAGGGAGCATACATGCACCCAGAGGTGGTTACACTGGATGAAATCACACATCAAGGGTCTTGGAGAAATCTCTGATCAATTTCAAGTTTGCCTAAAGAATGTGTCTCAGTTCAAGAGCTTTCTGAATTACCTTCATACCAATATTGATTCCCAATTCCTGCTTTCTTCATAATTACATTTTTCCTGAGCTACTCCTACATGGGGAGGACATACTAATGGCATTTATTACATGGTTGATGGCATAATACTTATTCCTGATCTGTGAATTTCAGGTGTGATGATCTTGCAATATCTGCAAGCTGTTGGACGAGTTGGGAGCAGCCAACTACCCCTTGACCTTGGTGCTGAACTTGTGTATCAGCGAGATGCTCGCATTCCTGGTGGTCAGATTGCACTCATATCCATCTCAGGCCGTCTCTCAGGTGAAAGAAATATTTTAGTTTTTCCTTTATGTTTGGTTTCAGATCACATTATGTGGCACCCTGGGCAACTTTTCCTTTAATAAGCCCATCTTGCTAGATAAATATGGCTTTGGATGATTCCCACTCTAGAATTTCCCATCTGATAAGATATCATCAGTTGATGAAGAATGGTTTGCATTAAGAATGGTTTTTAAACTTCCCATTCAGCAATTACAATTGTGAGGTAATCCTCTCTGCTTCAGTTGAAGTTACCTTGGTGACACTAAGTTACTTTGGCAATGGTATTATTCTTGGTACCATTATGGCATCAAATTTTTTTCTGATTATCCTTGATCAAATTTGTCTCTGATGAGTGCTGGATTATTTTTGTCTATCACTAGGGTTTCCTTTTTCAATAATTGGTATTTCCCATGGAAATCAACTGTACAGGTGTAAATGATATGTAATACTTTAGAATTAGATCTCATCAATGGAAAAAAAAAAGATGAAGTAAACATTGTTCAGCTACAGACGAATGATGACCTAATGCAAGATTCCCCTAGGGAAATCCTTTAAGCAGGTAAGCCAGTAATTCCAGCAGCACTGTTAATTGTGAGGGTATGGAATAATGCTAATGTCATATTTAAAAAAATACAAGCTTGTGTAAAAGTTTATCTTTGAATGCCAGTTTATTGACACCCATCATAAGCATGAACCGATGCCATGTCATTGAACAAATTAATTTACTTGAAGATCTTAGTTATTAGATTCTGTAATAGTCCTACCAATGTTAATGTTGATATTGCGAAAATACAGGCAAGGACTGGGTGGCAAGTGGCACTCTTGGAGGCCCAGGAATCCATGCTACTTTCTACCAGAAGGCCAGTGAACAGCTCCAGATTGGTGTGGAGATGGATGCAAACTTACGTCTCCAAGATACAACCACAACCATAGGCTACCAGGCTGATCTCCCAAAGGCTGGGCTAGTCTATAAAGGTGTGCAATGCCTAGATATAAAAATATTCCAGAATATGTGTGATACCCTTCCCATAAAAAGATAATACTCTTTGCCCTGAGCACCCCTGATGCCATTGAGCCTCCATAAGGAGGGCTGACACTGAATATGCACTTGCTTGCCTCCACTCCATCTTATTACACTATCATACTACAGGGTGTTTCAGTCAATCAGTCACCATTTCACAATAATATAACTTTTAATGTATACAAGCTACAGCAGCGACTCACATGCCACTAAATAGAGAGACTTCAAAGTTTTTTTCATGTGAAATTCAGCGCAAGGTATGCTCAATAAACATGCACATTGTTGACAGCACGGAGGTGTAGAGAATGTTGTTCATCACGCTACTCAGCAGCTCACTGTCAATTTCATGAATGCAGTTCGTTATTGCATGCTTCAGTTCAGGGACTGACCAAGTAGCTCTCTTGAACACTTATTCCTTTAGGTATCCCTAAATGAGAAAGTGACATAGATTGATGTCAGGGCCAGTTTGGGACTGTGACAAACCACTGTTGAACATGTGTGGATAGTAGGTTGAGATGATGCATTAGCGAAATTTAATGTGTTAATGGGTTGTCCACCATGTTGATATGTGAATCATATCAAGTTAGGATTACGAACTGAACTGAAAAAAAACTTTGAAGTCTGCTCTCTCTAATGGTAGGAGAGTTGTCGTGATGGCTTTCATACTTCAAGAGTTATATTATTTTAAAATGGTGACTAATTGACTGGAACACCCTGTATGCTGTCATGTCTTGGGGTACTCAACCACCACATAAAAAGGGTCACAGCAGAAGATTCATTTGAATAGGTCATCCAAAGCCTTGAGTGGAATAGGAGATCAAATTTAAAATTATTGAAGTACAAAATCTCTGAGCTATTGCTGAGGTAATGAGAGAGTTGATCTGGATTTATTACACATTTCAGCAGCATTCTCCTAACTGGGGGTTTTTGAAGCCATAGCTAGATCATTGAGTGGAATGGGAGGATGTGTGTAAAATTTTGGAAGCACTTTGCCAAAGGAATCTTTAATATCCATGATTTTAGTTCTTCCTCAATTGCATTTAGGTGAAGTTCCAAGAAAAATGGTAAAAGGTAATGTGGTTGACCCTTCCTGAAGAGCAGCATGTTAATTCATTATTTAAGAAGTTTCTTGCTCCTATTGCTATATAGCTACTAGTGTTCTTTAATATTGATCTCTGAGAGTGGCATCAGTGATGAAAAGGGAAACTTGCACAAAAGGCTCTGGAGAATGCCAACACTCACTTCATGTTTTAGGCTTTCACATATGTGAGTATGTATAATTTCTTGCATGTGATTGGTTCATGTCCATTACACCATGTCAATGTCTTAAAGCTGCTGCTTTCCATGTTTTTTTAGGAATTCACACCTGTTACTCACTCTTTGAATCGAGATCATTAAAAAATCATGCCAATGAAATTATGAGTTACTATGGCAGAGATATTGATGAATTCCAGTCTCATAACGCCTGAGAGTATGATAAACAACATCTTGCTAGTAACCACTGGTCTCGAATTGCTGAAAGATGCTCCTTGGGTTTTGCCCATTCTGGAACTGCTCAATCACAATTGCAAACTTCAACTTCAAGGCATCCATAATGCAAAATGTAAAGCAGCACAATATTGAAAAAATTTCCACACATACTGGGTATGGAAAAAAAAACTAATGACTTTTAGCCTTAATATCTCATTTCCCAATGGAGCCAATTCACAAAACTTTTACTCTGAATATATATATAAGCATGTTTCCAACTAATAATACAAATTTCGTGTGAATTCTATTGAGTCAAAATGATACTTTCAGCAAGTATTGAAAAGAAGACATTGAGAATGGACAAGAGCTCTTTCTGGTTGTGGAGTGAAGGATACTCAAGCACAGTCCCTCCTGGTCATCAAGACCATGTTGATCTCTTCATGCTTTGTGCTGGTTGTCTATTGCAGATGGTTTTCGTGAGCTTATTCCCAATGGATAGCAGATAAATTAATGATGAATATCAATCCAGAGAGTTTTCTCAAAGTTATTCTAAATTTACCTTGGCTTTATGATGTCCACTTCAAATGTCAGACTTATCAGGGAATTAATTTATAACTTTGATTTGAAGTGACAGACTTCTACAGCATTGTTGACTTTCAAATATCAAATAAATGAAGGCAATCAAATCAAATAAAATCAATTGCACATTTTGTAAGGTATGACTTAAGCAATCATAAGATACACTCGGAAGTCATTGGTCTTTTTTGTCATACCTTGCAGACTCAGATCGACAGAAACCAAGGAAAATTTTGAATGAAATATAAAAAATTTCTGGATTATGATACTCATTTATTCATCTGCTAGTCATTTGGAATGAAAATCATCAGTAAGAGATGACTAGTCCAAAGAATGAATTTAAATGGAAAAGGAGTTTGGTATGGCCTTGATGACCAGGAGGGACAGCACTCAAGGGTTTCCTCCACTCCACTTTCAGAAGGAGCTCTTATCCATTTTCAATGTCTAATAGCTAAAAGTATTTCTTTGGCTCAACAAATTTAGATGAAGTTTAAGAATCAGTTGGAAACACACTCATATATGCATAGTAAACGTTTTGTGAAAATGGCTCAATTATAGGCAGAGATATTTAGATAAAAAGTCATTGGTATCCTTTTTTTGCCATATCCTGTATACAATGTGGAGAAAAAGTGAAGGAACACAAGAATTTTTCAGGGAATTTAATTTTTCTTTCTGACTAACCTTTCACTAAATGCCCACTGCAATCAACATCTCTTGCATTGATTGTTGGACCAAAAGTACTTTGATTTTGGTGAAGGCTTTTATTTTGATTGGTCTTTCCTGTGGCCACCTAGTTTGTTTTGGCATCAGGAAAACTGCTGGTTGCCAGGAATTTCTCTATCAAAATGTAGTGGATTGACATTCTTGACCTATTTGGGTGTTTTTCATGGTAATCATACTAGTTTACTGTAAACTTTTATCAGATTTTTACCTGAATCAGCACCAACTCCAGTTTAATGTGCCATTATTATGTAATTTCACAACATTCAGTCATAAATCACTTTCAAATGTTGTCTGTCAAATTATGGTGAAATTGTAAAAACCCAAGCATGGCATTCACCAGCACAGACAGCAATGGAACCAACACATCGCTAAAAGTGCCATACCACTTCCAGGTGGGTAACAATCATTCATATGCAGTGGGAGAAATTTTCACTGGGCTATTCAATTTTCAACTATTTGATGAAAAGTGCTATGGAAATGTGCTGCCATCAAGCAGTCACTTTGAAAATTAAATTCTCCCAAAATTCCTATGTTCCCTGACTTTTGCCCCACCCTGTATACTGATTGGTTGGAACAAATGAGTCAATAACAGAATGTGAGAGCTCTCTTGAGCTCTTTTAGCTTATATTGAAATTTGATTTAGATATTATGTAATATTGGAATTGTAAACAGATTCGTCTGGCAAGCTATTCTTGCACAAACAACTTCAGCTCATTGTTGCCACCAAAACACCTTTCTCAAAGTTCCTTTTTAGATTTGCAAGCAGGCAGTCAGTTGTGTACTTTGTGTACAGTTCAGAAATAATTCCAACTATTAACCCCTTCCCTGGTAGGTTTTCAGATGAGATGCTTGCAAAATATGTAAGAGAAAAGGCTGACTTAGAAGGTGACATCCACCATCTATTAGATCAGTTGGTCTTTCTCCTGTGTGGTTAACGCTAGCTGCTGTTTGTACAATTCCTCCCAGGTTCTCTATTTCCTATTGGACCAACCATGATGGAATGTGAGGGATGCATGTCTTCTTTTTTCCTGCTGGAGGAAACTCTAGCCTAGTCGAGTTAGAATCAAATGTGACCGTAAAGCACACTCTGGTTTTAAATGCATCTTTGAGCTAGCCTTTCTCTATAGAGACAATTTTATATATTTATATATAGCAAGAGGTCCAAGTATAGAGTAGACCTTGAATGAAGTTGCTGCTTAGCATATAGGCCTATATCATCAATTAAAATGTCATGTTTTTGGGGCCTTTGGAGTATTATACATTATTTAGCTATCTTAATGAATTTAGCTAAATATGTGTAATTAGATTGACCTGTTATTTATCTTCACAGGATCATTTGACTCAAACTGGACTTGCTGTGCCATGTTGGAGAAGAAGCTGCAACCACTACCTTTCACATTGGCCTTATCTGGAAAGTTGAATCACAAGAAGGGAAACTTTGGCGTTGGAATTGGCCTCATAATAGGCTGAACCCAGTTTGCTAGTCAGTAGGTAGAGAAATACTTGAATTATGTTCCACCAGAACAACTCAAGACAGGTGCCATCCTCTAGCGTCAGGCATCTGTTGTGGAGATGCTTTGACAGTGCTGTTTATGTGACTTCCAATTTTGTCACATGCAGAGGACACATTTTTTACAATAAAAGGCATAAATGATTGTTTTCTACCTCCTATACTGTTGACTATAGTCTGCCTTAGCCCATTTACACCCAAGTTCAGATATTGAGTCTAAATTTGCCATGAACATGTTCTGCAGGCCTGATATTACCCCCCATGTTTATTATTTCACAAAATAATGCAGTTATTTTAATTAATGCTAGATATACAGTAATCGTATTTTATTTATTTTCATTTTAACTAAACATAATATTTATATACTATTTCAGGTTTTATTTCTATCATATTTTCATCAATGAAATCATCATCCAAAATTTTTTAGCTATTCATTGAAATTTTCTTTTTACATATTTCAAGATATACCCTTTTACTGATGAATTTTTCAAGCAAAAGAATGCCTTTTTTGGTTTAACGTTTAAGGAGGTACTCTGCTGTAGTACTTTTGAAAATGTCCCCTTTCCTCTCAATCACCCACCCCCTCGCCCACTTTTCATATCGAGCCAGAAAGTGTTGCACGAAACACCCCTCGAAAATAATTCTTGGTTACGTCCTTGCCTGTGTACGTCTGTTTTACCGGATTTTATTTCCCACCTTGAGTTAATTAGCCGATTTCATCCAACATGCGCAGGTGGTTTCATGAAAATTGAGATGGGTGGTTTCATGAAAATTGAGATGCAACCGTTGAAAGTGTTAGTCTTTCTTTCCTCACGATGTCAAATGATCATGATCGAATGCGGCAGCATGCTTCTCCTAGCTGCCTCCTCCGTCTCGATCGGACTCGCCCCACGGAAAAATTAGTCCAGCAGAGCAGGCAGCCGCAGATAGACACACTTGCTCGTGAGCCATTGTGCGGGGAAAAGCTGTTAGTCAGGCTCCATACGACTAATTTATTTTAAATGTTCATGAAACCACAAGCACATGTTGGACATATTTTTCATCCTGAGTTGGGAGCAATAGAGGTCACCTGGAGCATTTAAATAATTAAGGATATCCATATCTTCTCTCTGGCTGCCCGTACTTGAATAAGAGTTGCATTGTTAAGGACGGATAAGGACAACCATTCGGAAAATTTCGAAAGGAAAAGAGTTGGCCTGAAGCACATGGGTTTTGGGTAGGGCTCTACCGGTGGGCCGATTACCGATTATTTTCTCAACCATCGGCCGGTTCCGGTGCCAATTGTGGTCCGTAGAAGAAATTGCCTATAAATTCAAATAGGCCTAATTGGAAGCGATGGCGTAGCGAGGGGAGTCTGAAGCCCCCCCAACTCTGGTCGGAATGCGTACGCCCCACCCCGACAAGGAGAAGTTAGCCCCCCCCCTTGACGAAAACCTGGCTACGCCACTGATTGGAAGCCATGTGATACTTATCAGTAGGCCTCCTTGAAACGATAGAGAACACTTTAGGTCCTGTCCAGCCTGTCTGTCTCTCTGTGCCCCTGTCCGGGGTTAGCTTGCTATCCATTGCTGCAGTTGAGAGCACTTAGTGTCACATCCCTTGCAAAAGCATAACGTAAATGGGGATGTAATTATTTCCCGTTCTTTACTGCTACTTTCCTCCGCCTGTTCCTATAATACGGCTGTAACATAATTCGATCGATATTTTTGCCTGGGAGAGGCTGGCAGAAGTGGCTTTCGGCGCCGAGGCGCGTTCACACTCTCACGTAATTTTTTTTTCGCTTTGCCCGTCCTTTGGGCACCGTTACCATAGGCCGATGGTCAATGGTGCCGATAGCGCAACACCGGCGGCCGATACCATACATCGTACAGCCCTGGTTTTGAGTCAACTCTTCTTTTTGCTCGGGCAGAACGGCGTTTTTGGGAACACTTACCAGTCATCCATCTCAATTTCCCCTTTGTATATCCATTTTCTTAAGTCTGTTTAACAGTAAGAGGATGAGAAAATTCATGTTTCCTTGCTGTGACCTTTCTCTGATGGCTCCGATGGTCCCTTCTCCCTGGCACACGAAAAAGGCACGCGATCGAAGGAATGTCAGGGAATTCACAAGAAGGCTCTCTTTTCTTTATTGGAAATAACCTGGCTTTGCCGTTCTCGAGTCGTGTTTCATTGGGTGTGGGGTTCGGCGACTTACGTAAGGTGAGTCGGGTAGAGAGGTGTCGAAACGAACCAAATGGAACCCGTTCTGGGCAAGATTCACCGGAGCCCGCACTCAGGTATTTAGTGTTGGGCGGTAACAAAGTAAATGGCCTGACAACACCACCTCGTGTGGCGGGCGTGCTGCGTAGCGTCGAATCTTGTATCGTCGAAGCCACTTTCTATCGGAAAGTCCCATCACTAAAGGTCGAATAAGTGTAGCGTCGAAAACGCATAGCGTCGAAACGCGTACAGTCGAAAATGGATTTTCTAGATATCAAGTTAAATTGAAGACAGCAGCAACGTTGCATGGAAACTCGTAGCGTCGAATCTCGTATCATCGAAAAAAATCCACCCCATGAAGCCACGGTGCGTCGAATCTCTTATGCACGAAATCGCGTACCCTCGAAACTCCTACGTCCGAAATCACGCAGCGTCGAATCTCGTATCCTCGAAAAAATCCGAATCTTGCGAGCAGAAAATCACGTAGTGTAGGCTATCGTAGGAACTAAGTCATGTGTCATCGAGGAAAAACTACCCCACAAGGTTAATGTCAATCTGCGTCATTCTCGCAAACATAAAATCGTGCAACATTGACATGCTTAGAAACGAATTCATCAACTCCATATGCAATGAATAATCCTTCCTGTTTATGTACCCCTAATATTTTACAGTGAACCATGTATTCAGCTACCATGATATTACGGCCACCTCCTATTTGCAGCCAGAAGTGTTTAATCCCATTCGTTAACTCCATTGGCTCAATATTAAAATAACCGGCCATCTGTATAACACGGCCAGCGGCCGAGGATTTACAGGCCCTCTGTACTAGCAACTCTTTCATCACGTCCGTCCACGCACGGACGTAAGCGTCTGCATCCAGAACGGGAACGCGTGCACAAGCCCAGACTCCCGAAAGCTGAGGCAGAGACTCCTTGACATAAAACATGCGAGACCTGGGAGGAGCTGGCTTCCAACTAAGACAGGGATTCTTGCATAATCAACTCATCCTCCTTTTCCGTGGTCTTTCGTTTTCTTCCCCTTCCCAGTTCGTCCGCCATGTCACCGGTCTTTTTGAACCCAGTCATATTTTGGGGGGGAAAAAGCGTCAAAAGAGCTCCTCTCCCCTTCGTTTATAAGCCCGCTTTGCTCTGCTCAGCCTTTACTCAGCTGAGGAGGAATATGGGATAATTAGTAATACTGTTAAAGCAATACATTTTTTCGATTAATTTTTCGAAGTGCACATTAACTAATTAAAAGCGCTTAAATCCTTGGAAGTCCAGGCTTTGTTGCCCCTAGACCCCTAGGGAAATTATCGTGGCCACTCTTTTGAGAACTGCTGGTCATTATCCTTGTTTAAACTGGAATAAATTCCTAATGATCTGTTGAAATTGCTGCTCAAATCATGACATGCGGTGGGTGCTGCTCAATTTTATCATAATAATGGGGTTCTCCTTGCACCAAAAATAAACTTTTCTGGCTCGATTGCTGAAATAAAATGCACACTTGTCAGAGAATGTGGTTCATTCCGCAACTGTGTGAGAGGGGTCTTGAATCAACATGCATCCTGCAGCAAGATCCTGCACCAGCACATTATGCTCTGCCAGTTCGAGAATATCTCAATAATACGTTAAGTGGACGATGGATTGGACGAGGATCTGATATGGCATGGCCATCTCGCTGCCCAGACCTTACGACATGTGATAATGCACTTTGGGTAATCGTGAAGGAAAAATTTTCTCAACTGCGCCTAATAAATGTTGGAGACCTCAAAATAGCCATTACAGACTGCTTCCATGATGTTCAGCCTTCCACGTGGAAGATGTCCAAAAGAACACGGGGAAGGATCAAACAATGTGCAGGAAACGGAGGACAACATACAGACACGCTGTGATTTCCTTGTTAAGGGACTTTGTGGCCACCCTGTAGAATTGAATTTGGAAAGGGAGAGTGTTGCAGTTGCTTCAAGCTGCAATACGTAACAGATGTACAGTTTAATTTATTTATAATTTTCCTTTGTCCTTGATCTGCTTCTTCGTTCGCAGGATTCTAGCCTCTTCAATTTCGCTGATAGCAAGCGATAAGCCTTCTTGCACCGTTGTCATGTTGAATATCAACAGTACAATAGTCTTTGAATGACTTTAAAAGAGCATCAGTATCACGGTTTTTCTAAGTGTACTAAGACTTGACCCGTTCTAAGAGCTTTCACACAAGTTCACAGGATTGGGAAGTGGGAGGCTTAGAAGAGAGAAGCTCCCAAGGGCCTGGGCTAATTGGTCGGCTAGGTCAAAGCTCGAGCCGGGCTTAGGAATTTCTTGGGTTCGGGCCGAAACGAAGTCAAAATAGGACCTCCAAGCCAAGCGGTTCGATTTGACTTTGCCTACAAGTTCCTGCTTTTTGGCATCCACTCAAGCATGTGCCACATCTCTTGAGAATCGTCATGAGCACAAGCAGTGGATTTTTTTACTTTATATTGCCCTGGTTTCCTTGCAAGATCAGCATCCAAGGGATGAATGGCCTTCCGAAGTAATTCCTACTGTTCGGATGCCGTTTTCAGATATTATCTGGGATGAAGAAGATGGAATTGGAAAAAAAAAGAGTAAGGAAGGAAGTGGAAATATTTATCTACCTCTTCGGTAGGCATAAACTGCCGTTCGGTCTCCCTTACCTCTCATTCCATGCCACCAGTTGCCACCAGTTTTTTTTTTCCGGGAAACTCGCTTACAAAATCTACAGGGTAAAAATAAATTTTGCAACCTTACCTTCCCGCTAGGAAGTGTAGGTCTTGAAGTTCCCAATAATTTTGCTCTGCAAATAAACTGTGCAAGTCCGCGATTTCCCCCTCCCCCCTCCCCAGACTTACTTCTTGAATACCTGGTCCGGTTTCTCAAGAGCCGCGCCTGCATTTAAAAACAAACACTGTAAAGTAACTCGAGTAGTTAAATTTAATTGAAATACCGATAAAAAGTTAGGCTCAGTGACATAGTGACCTGATACAAATGCGGCAAAGAAGCATAAAATCAAAAGTGAAATGTGCTAGTTGAGTCCACAAATACCAAGTTACTAACATAATGAATTCCAGTACATTCAAAACAAAAAGCACGTGTAACAGTACCTAAAATATTTAAGGTTTCATGAAAATTGCTATTATGTGAATTACTTAATATACAGACTGAGTTATCAATTCAATTCTCTTTTATTTTCCAGGAACTATTTTGTTTTCCCAATTAAATTTAGATATTGGCTAGCACTAGCAGAAACCAGACATTGTACTTATTATACTTAGTACTCACTAGGTAGTAATTGCATGCTAAGTTTCGAGACCCGAGTAGGATCTTTGCTTCTGCTGGTTGGCGGCTTCATGGTGATTTTGCCTCCTTCCCAAGGAGAGCAGTTTTTGGATTTTTCTCGTTAAAGGAATTTGCACAAATTGTCTCATTTATCATCTTGATATGTTAGATGGAGAGTTAACTTCACGAATCCCCCAGAATGATCCAGTGGCGTAGCGAGGGGGGGGGGGACTGGGGGGGGCTTCAGCCTCCCCAAGTTTGGTTCAAGCCCCCCCAACTCTGGTCGAAATGCGTCTCCCCACCCCGACGAGGCGAAGTTAGCCCCCCATTAGCCCCCCCATTGACGAAAACCTGGCTACGTCACTGCGCACACCCCTGATGGGAAATTTCTCGCGACCCACTAAGAAGCCTCTTGGGAACTGTAAACTCAAGGCACTTAAGTAATTTGAGACCTTCTGACCTTTAGATTCTGGTAAAGTGAACTGGTAGAATCACGCTTTCTGAAGTAAAAATAAGGGTGGCATCCACTATTGCTTCATTCTGACACGTTTTAGCGCCCCCGGTGAATTTGTGCCCTGTGCATGTGCCACATGCTTAAGGCAGGCCCAGCTGACAGTCCTCCACCGCCAACAAGTCAATTCAATACCTTGTCTTATGATCAGGGGCGGCCTTAGGTATGTCCCACATATGCCCCCGCACAGGGCGCAAGTTCACCAAGGGCGCCAAAACGTGACTGAATGTATGACGCAATAATTGATGCCACCCTCAGTTTTAAACCCGCCGCACACAAGGCAATTTTCGTTGCTCCACCGTCGCAGATGAGACCCCGGGGGCACACGGAGCAATCTGCAAGCAATGTGATTGGTCGATGCTAGAATTTGGGCTGGCCCACATCGCAGGACCCTCGCACACGGAGAAATATCGTGAGGAGCGACGGTCGCGCGACGGTGGAGCAACAAAAATTGTCTCGTGTGCGGCGGGCTTTACTTCAAAAAGTGGAAATGCCTTCCATTTCGGTGTCATTTCTGACGCTAGGGATAGGCTATTCTCCCTTGGGGCAGTGGCGTAGCCAGGTTTTCGTCAATGGGGGGGCTAAGCGGAACGTGGAGCGGACGAGTGGAGCAAGAAATGGCTCATGAGGTTTAATAAAAGTAAGTGTAAAAACAATCATTTAGATATCTTATGATAGATGTCTCTGTGTTCCGCGTGCTCCAGACCTAGCAGATGAGCAACGAGAAAAGAGCGTCTCTTTGGCTGGAAGTGGAAGTCCCACATTCGTTGAATTCTTCTATTTTCGGAAGAGTTTATGATAATTTGCTATTTTTTGTCAAATTGTGTTATCTTGGAAAATCTAGATTCCAAGATTTTCAAGATTTTATGGTTCGTGTTTTCGACGCTGCGTGATTCGACGTTCCGCGTTTTCGACGCTACGTGATTAAGGGGAGGGGCATTTTTATTGCTGAATCTCTATCCTACGAGATTCGATGTTAAGAGATTCGACACTACGTGATTCACAGTGATTCGATATCGTTGCCTGGAATATCAACGATAATTTTCGACAGAACGTGATTTGGTGCTATGTGTTTTCGACTATATTTGTTTTCGACGCTACATGATTCGACGTTACGTATTGTAGATGATACGAGATTCGTTCGTACGCATACGACTCCTGGTGGCTGGCCGCGGACCCACCCAACCCCAAGATCTCGGGCGTGTCTTTTTTCATAGCGGCTCTGCTAGCTCTGCTGAGGCCTCCAGCATCCCATGACGTCATGTTAAGGCTGAGCTGCTCAGCGCTTCCATAGTTCGCTATGTTCTGCTGCCAGCTACTTGCCCAAGGGTGACGTCATTCGATGACGTAGTCGTGCCTAGCCAACGCGTCTTTTTCGCTAGCAGCTGCTAGCGGCTGAAGAAAAAGACACGCCCCTCCACTCCACCATCGCAACCCCAAGACATCATTTCAACTCCAACTGAAGATGAATAATCACTCTGTACCCCCCCCCCCATTTGTATATTTTATTCCACCCCACCTCGTATTCTCTTTCTGTAAAGGGAATGCTGTACAAATGAAAGGTCATTGAACAAACGAAGTAAATCTAACCTCTACACGTTGTACTTGGGTCTCACCACAAACATCATCATCGTCACTGCTGTCAACGTCAAAATCCTCAAGTTCATCGTCATCTGGTTGCTTATAAAAAAAAATCAGAACTCATGCTTTTTTTGAGACTTTATAATTTTGGGCTAAGCTTAATAGTTCGAGTTTCGTAGAACAGCATCGACTTTAGCCATTTCAGCTACGATGCGTAGCGCGGAATCAGGTGTTCCATCTTGGCAAATAGAGGAGAATCTTAGTGGATCAAAGCAGCTCAAATCTTTGAATTTATTTTCATTTTTTGAAAACCTGATTTCGAGGCTCTGCACCACCTGATCACTATGACTGTGCAAGTCCCAACTTCGAATCTTTGGGTGGGGTCCATGATTCTTTCATCTCCTGGTTCAAGGTTCAAGGTTGTTTAGTAACATCAAGAGGCGATAACACCCATTTGGATACCACGTGTCGAGGTCGAGCGTTCCTTAATTTTACAATCAGCCTACTCCTCTTAATCCTAAATATTTATATATTTAAAAAAATTTTTTTCCAGCATATCCTAGTTGCTTACTGCGTAGTCCCTCAAGTCAACATTGCCCCCCTTCTTGCTTGTCCATAAAAGCATCTAGTTTCTTCTTTAAAATAGTCACGGAAGGGGCAGCCACTACGTCGTCGTCTAACGCATTCCACGCGTTTATCACTCTACAAGTAAAAAAGTCCGTTCTCTAGCTGCCATCGAACTGGAAGAACCTACCACACTCGACATTATCTATTCCTTTAACCCTTTCACGCATGGTGTCCACTATAGTGGACGACAAAATTTTTGGCGATGATGATGGTTTTTTAGCCATGGTACACATACCTCGAAACTTTTGGTGTATGCAGTCAACTAAGGGGCACATAATCTCTTCTGTGTTGCTTTCCAGCGGTGAAACATGCGACTACTATGACAGAGTACCTCCTTAAGCGTTAAAACAAAAAAGGGATATTTTTATTTTGTTCGGAAAATTCATACGTGAATGGGTTAGTTATAGGCCTGGATGAGATCGCCCCTCCTTAACCTTCTCTCGAGCGAGTACAGTCCCAGCACTTCTAAACGCTTTTTCAAGATTCAAGATAGTTAATGATATAAAGAGGCGATTTCGCCCATTTCGATATCACGTGTCGAGGTCGAGCGTTCCTTAATTTTAGGGTAGGCCTAACCCTCTGTAAGCTATATATTTTTGTATTTTTTTTTGTTATTTGACTATCCTAGTTGCTTACTGTCTAGTACCTAACGTCAACATTGCCCCCCACCTTTTTGGCTGTCCATGAAAACATCTAGTTTCTTCTTAAAGATAGTCACAGCGCGGGGCAGCCACTACTTCGTCATCTAACGCATTCCACGCGTTCACTACTCTGCAAGTAAACAATTCCTGTCTCGACCTGAGCCGCACCTGCGGTTTGCGCAACTTAAGTCGGTTACCTCTCGTTCTCTTGCTGCCATCTAACTGGAAAAACCTACCACACTCGACATGATCTATTCCTTTAATTATCTTGAAAGCCTGGATGAGATCGCCCCTCCTTAACCTTCGTTCGAGGGAGTACAGTCCCAACACATCTAAACGCTTCTCGTACGAAAGTCCCCCAACCACCTTTATCATTCTTGTGGCCCTCCTCTGTACCCCCTCGAGCGCCAACAATTCACACTCTTATGTGTAGGCCTCCAAAACTGGATGCAATATTCCAACTGGGGTCTTATCAGTGCCGCATACAACGGAAGAATAACGCGCGAGTTCCTACTTGCAACCGAACGGCGAATGTAACCCAGCATCCTGTTACATTTGGTCACCGTCGCTTGCGCGTGCGAGGAAAACTTGAAGTCTTCGTCGATAGAAACTCCTAGATCTCTCTCCATTTGCCCCCGCCAGTTTATCCTCGCCAAGCGCGCCGAGAGACCTACCGTTGTTTCGACCGACGTGGAGAACTTTACATTTACTTTTACTAAACCTCATGAACCATTTCTTGCTCCACTCATCCAAAAGACTCAAGTCTCGCTCGGCTCTAGCCCTATCCGTCTCTCCCCTTATAGAAAAACCTATTTTTGTGTCGTCGGCAAATGTACCTATCGTACCTTCTACGCCTAGATCCAAATCTTTATGTAGACCAAAAACAGAAGTGGTCGCAGGACCAATTCCTGAGGGAAACCGCTTGCGACCCCGACCTCTGTAAACGCTTCCCCATTTACCATTATTCGTTGCTCTCTTCCCGTCAACCAATAACTGATCCACTCGCTCGTCCTACCCTGGATCCCGTGCACCTCCAGTTTTACCCGCAACATCTTATCAGGAGCGGTAGCGAAAGCTTTCGCGAAATCTAAATTGACGATGTCCACAGGATTCCCCTTATCGCTCTCTTCCGTCGCCCAGTCATAGAATTCGAGCAAGTTGGTGAGACGAGTACGACGCCTCCTAAAGCCGTGCTGAGATTCCNAAATTAAGGAACGCTCGACCTCGACTCGTGATATCGAAATGGGCGAAATCGCCTCTTTATATCATTAACTATCTTGAATCTTGAACTCTTTAACTTCCCTATCATACTCATGATCGTCTCCTCGGTGATGGAAATATCCTTGATGCGCGCCGAAGTCACCTCCTCCAAAGTCGGTGCCGAGTCGGATTCCACAGTGAAAACGGAAGCGAAGAACTCGTTAAGTATCCCAGCCATATATTTATTACTTGCAATCGACTCCCCCCTATCATTCATTAGAGGCTCGATCGATTGTTGATACCTACCACTAGCATATCGATCAAAAGCCTTGGGTATCATGCATGGTTACCATTTACGTTTTAGCTTTGCTGACTGACCTTCATGCCTGAAGTCCAGCCCTTCAGTCTGTACAAACTAAAGGTTTGGACATGGACGAACTGTCAGGCTGCGCTCGTCGATCGCTCGTTACATAAAGGATAAATGCAGCAAGGAAGACGCGAACACTTGCACATATTGAATATCTACCGAATTCTTTAAAGGATGAAATAATTTAGAAGTAGACACTGATGCTAAGACAATAAAGGCAGATCTTTCGCCACACAGAAAATGTAAAAAAAGATATAAAAAATCTGTAGGCCTATTTTAGCAGCCTATTATCGAAGTTTTTCGTAGTAGATAGTCGAATAAAGTCAGAACATGCAATTTTTATTTCGTAGATAGGCTTCTTTTTAAAGAAATGTGACTGCAGGGCTGCCGGGGCTGCTTTATATCACTCGGAGTCGGAGACCCCTGAATTCAGGGGTTCCTTGCCTCTGCTAAACTTAAAACTTTGTCTAAAGGATCAGGGTGAAGAATAGACTTTTTGCTTTTAGACTGCTTTTAGATTTAGATTTAAATTTAGCAGAGGTGAAGAACAGGTCCCTGAATTGAGTATGTGCGTATGCAGAGCTAATTCAAAGAAAAATTCATAACGGTATTTGTTTCCAGCAATTAGCACGCTCTTGGAAATTATTTTAAAATACTTAACTAAAAATATTCTACAGGGTGTATGATAAGTCCCTATCCCTATTTTGTAATAGTATATAATGATCCCTATTTTGAAATGCTTGTAACTCTTTTATTTTTGTAACGAAATTTAATGATTTAATGAAATAAACTGTGAATTATGCACCAATTAGTGAAGTTTTTATTTTCGTTTGTGTTTTTGTTTCAGGTTAAAGAATCTACAACAGACTAACAATTTAACAAAGGGTCAAAGTAGCTGCCTGTTACGAGGTTTGAGGATCAATCAGCGATGGTGGAGGGTTGAACACCATGCAACACTGGATGCTAAGACAACAAATAAATGTAATCCGAAGTTAATGACAACCGGTTCAGTAACAGACAAGACCAAATCATGACGACCATCAACCTCGCGAACACCTGAAAACATTGAAAAATTGAACGCAATGTTTACAAGAATTTTGGTGAATCAGTTCGTGCAGGCACTCGTTCTTAATGAACTGAATGATATCTTAATGAACTTAAGAAAGAATCAACAATGCTCTTCATAACGTACCTTGACACATGCAGTGACGTGCCCAAGGGGGGGGGGGGGGGTGGGGGTCATAACCCCCCCTTTTCAATCAATTTTACACGTTCGATTCTCACAAATTTTTTTTATTTTGCCACAAATACAGGTTGGGTTATCAGTTTTTTTTTAATGTTAACCCCTTCCCCCCCTCATTAAGGTGGGTAATCAGTGTTTCATATGGCGCCCCCCCCCCCCCCCCCCATTCGGATTTCCTGGGCACGCCACTGGACACATGTTACGATCAGCCGAGGGAAACATATCTGTTCGCTTAAGGAAATGTGTTGACAATGCAGGAGCATACGTGAAAGTGTGAAAATTATACGAATAAAAACCTCACTAACTGGTGCATAATTCAGTTTGTTTAATTAAATTTCGTTAAAAAAGATAAAAGAGTTACAAGCATTTCAAAATAGGGAGTTACTTATCATACACCCTGTAGAATAAATGAGGGCCCTTAGAACTAGGAGAATTTTAAAATGTTTGCACTATAGTTACTAATAAATTTTTATTGCTTTACACCATTTGGCAGTGCACATGGAATCAATATCAGCACTTGGTCATTAGTTACAATTAATATTCACAATTCCGCTTATAATTAAAAAAAATCAGGTCTGGGGGTCCTCCCGGGAAATTTCCCGGTATTCCGTCGGGCCAGTCTGACCCTGATTGTACGTATTAATAATCACTTCAAAAATAGAATAGTTGTAATTTTAACTTGTTACTTTTCACACGGAACGTGCTCAACACTAGTGACATGTCTCAAACTCAAAATCGGTGAATAAACTCGTAGTCTCTGCTCTGAATGAAACGAAGGAATTTGACGCCATCTCTTGGAGAAGGAGGGAAGCATCAGATGGATCCGCCACGCCATGTCGTCATGGCCATTTTCGTTGTCACTCTCAGCCTTGGTCCGGTGTTTGGCCTTGTCCGTTCATCCGTTCGAAGTCTCTTGTAACCATTTTCTCCAATGTCTAGGTCCACTTTTTTCGGTCTAGGTTGACAGTTTTCATTTGACTGGACCTAGTGCTTAGTCTTGAAGCCGCGCAAGCTCATTTTGAAGTCGTCAGAATCGAATGAAATGTCGAAATTGGTGAAAAAGATCCGTGAGCCTAACGTTAGGCCGCAATATAACCTCGGTCTGTGTATGCGTAAGCGTCTTTTTATGATATCAGGTAGCCCCAATCCAGTTTTCCAAAGCCCTGCTTTAAGCTGGGCCTGGACGTACCCGATAATCCAAGTTAGGCAACTAGACCTAGTTGAGCCTACTTGTCAAACTGAAATGCACTTGTAGGCCAGGCCTACCTTGCTTTCAGATGCTGTGGTGACTATGGAAAAAGATATTCAATTTCTTCGAGAATCTTGAAAACTTACATGCTGTCAGAATGTATTCCTTTTATCACTAACCATCATTATCAACTTTTTAAGAGCTGCATTTTCTCCTTTCACATGCCTCTGAAAGTAAGTTTGCAAATGTACATACAAGTACCAGGTTCTTGTCATTATTATTTGGCACTTATGTGAAATAAAATCTGGGCCTAATTATCTCAAAATTAACTTGAAAGCTAAGATAGGAAACTAAATGATGTTAAAGGGGTGATGGACATATAGATTTAATTTACAAATTTCTCTTTTTAAGCTATACCTAAACCATATTTGGATTGAATTTGTATCCCCTGGGTATTAGAGGACAGAGGAAGCACTACTTCTTGAAGATCCAGAAGAACTTTTTAAAGAGATTCTGCTTCATCAGATGATCCATGGAACCATCCATCTGGAAGATGTCACAACCTGCAATTGATGGAAGTGCTCATATGGGGAGGTATGAATTCAATCTGAAAGCAATGCATAACGTCAGTAATTATAATGAAACAGATTAGCTTAGACCTTAAGATAATTATCTTTGATATTACTTGAGAAACTCATTTATTTGCAGGTACTGTTGAGGTCAAAACAATACTTTATATACAAGTGCAGTGCACAATGACTGAGTACAAACTTGTGGTAGTTGGTGCTGGTGGTGTTGGAAAGAGTGCCTTGACAATCCAACTGATCCAGAACCATTTTGTTGATGAGTATGATCCTACCATCGAAGATTCCTATAGGAAGCAGGTTGTCATTGATGGAGAAACCTGTTTGCTGGACATTCTGGACACTGCAGGCCAGGAGGAATACAGTGCTATGCGGGACCAGTATATGAGGACGGGAGAGGGATTTCTATTGGTGTTTGCTGTCAATAATGCCAAATCATTTGAAGATATCAGTATGTACCGAGAGCAGATCAAACGCGTCAAAGACACTGATGATGTGCCGATGGCTCTGGTGGGGAACAAGTGTGACCTCCCGATTCGATCAGTAGATATGAATCAGGCTCGTGAAGTGGCACGAAGCTATGGTATCCCCTTCATTGAAACATCGGCAAAAACCCGAATGGGTGTTGACGATGCATTCTATACCCTTGTCCGAGAGATCAGGAAGTTCAAGGATCGACAAGGAAAAGACAAGAAGAAGAAGTTGGGGATTAATAGAAGGAAAAGATGCATGATATTCTGAGGAACCAATTAGAATACTTTGTTCCTTGAGATATCATTTCAGTGATTATGGTGATTGCTTGGACCTCGCATCAGGCACTTGTTCAGTTTTCTCTACCCTGCTGATTGGATCATGACCAAGATATGTGTGGGAGATAAACTTTCATGGGCATTATGTCTCAGATTCCTATGAGACCTCACCTTTTCATGGCTACATATAGCCTATACAGAATCATACATTGAAGGCAGTTTGGCTGCTGTGTGTTTCATATCATGGCATTGAAAATGTACCCTCATTAACCTGCCGTTCTATGTAACCTTCCCATTCTGGTGGAACACTCCCCATGGCAATTTTACTCATTGATCTTAATGGGCAAATCTGGTGCCTGCTGCTCATCTATAACAGTCTAATGCAAGTCATTTTACATGTGAAGATGCATTGCTTGGGAGAAAATGTATAGCTAGAAAGGGCATGACTAGCATGGAGTCAGACTTGTTGCTCAGTGTGAATGGTCTATATAGTCATGTCAGGCTTCACTTCAAATTGCAACACCCAATAGAAAGGCCAACTATGCATAATGTTCCATTTAATGGCACTGCTTTTCTATGGGAACTTTTGAAGCTCATCAGTATTTGCACACATAAAGAGGGTCCTCCTCTCATTTCTAGTGATTACAAATCTAGTGTTCTTGTTTTCATGATTATGATGGTCTTTCAGTGTTCATCAAGAGTCTCAGGTTAGCATAAAGTTTTTGAGATGAAGTAGAGTATATCCTAATGCATCCCACTTGGTATCAGCATTGAGTATGTTACTGTAACCTGTAATAAAGCTAGAATGCCATTTTTCTTTTTTCTCTCTCATAATTCATCAGCACAAAGCTTAAACAAAATGTTCTTTTCTTTTTGAGAAATGCAGCTGACTGTCAGTGACATTGTTTTCTTGTGTGGTTTGCTCTGGAAGGAGAATCCCAGTTTTCACCTTCACAGCTGATGTGATCCATTGAGATACCCAAAATAATTATTGAATGAATAACTGTTTAAATTTTATACCTTTTGTATATGAGGAAGATGTTGCTGTGTTTTGTCTGTGTGAATGGCTTTTTTGTCATCGGGTTACTGAAAAGCTTCACTTCATTTGACTTCAAACCTGTGTAACAAAAGACATATCTTGTCACATTTTTTAAATTCCATAGCTTCTTCCCCAAATGAAAGAAGCTGAAGACTGCCTGCATTTTCCCATCAAGTTTGCTTGATTTCCCAGAAGCCTGATATTTCTCTTTTTATTAAACTGATGCATTTTGTATGCTTTAAGCTGTTATCCTTTAGCAGTTTTCATGCTTTAGTGATCACTTTACTGTGGAATATTTTCTTTCTTTCCAGCTTTGTCTATTGGCAAAGTGAACAGATCCATATCTGTTCATAATGGTGTATCTGAAAATTATTTTATTTAATAGCTTTTGAGTTAATTAAATGGCATATTTGCTATTTAAAAATTAGAATAAACTTAATTTTAAAAAAAGTATATGTTCTCTGACAGAGGAAAGGATGACCACATGACATTGAGAATTTGAGAAATCCCATCATGAGCAGATAGGTCAAAGGCTTCACTTGATGTAACTGGATTTTGGTTCTCTTAAAAGTGTTGGACTTTCAGATGTCTTTTCCACCGAGACCTCCGATGGTGCCTGGGATGACTGGCATGCCCATCATGCACACACCATATGTAACTGTTGGAGGTAAGAATCTTGGAGCTGTACACTCATTGGGGTGGACATGGGATATGAAGGAAAGATGTATATATTCACTTTTTACTGTTCCAGGAATGATGCCACCCATGGGCATTCCTATGCCTCCTACGCCTATGGTATGATAGCACAGACTTTCACTAAAACTCTCTAACCCTGTTGCTAACAAGATCGCAAGTAAAGTTTTGCTCCTTGTTTTAGGTACCTAACATGTATCCATCCCCAAGACCTCCTACCACAACTGTTGGCAGTAGACTTCCTGTTAAGGTGCAACAGCAGTCTCAACAAAACCCCCAGAGGTCCCTTGGGCCTCGGCAGGTGGGGAATCGACTCACAAAGCCCACAGGGCCTCCTGTCACAGTTTTTGTTGGAAACATACCTGATAGAGCACCAGACATCATGATCCGACAGATCCTCCATTCAGTAGGTTCTGTTATCAGCTGGAAGAGAGTTCAAGGTGCTTCAGGGAAACTACAAGGTGCGAAAAAAAAAGAAGAAAATATCTAATAAGCTGAGCATTTGTATACTTAGGTTATAGCCTATGTCCCATTTGTCTCATATTTTTCAGCTTTTGGGTTCTGTGAGTTTGGGAATCCTGATGCTGGTCTCCGAGCCATTCGTCTACTTCATGACTGGCAAGTGGGTGACAAAAAACTGGTAGCAAAGGTAGATGCCAAAACCAAAAGTGTCCTAGATGAATACAAAGGTGAGTTCTTTTGGGTGTTCTCTGGCAGGGATTTGATGAAGCTATAGAAGTGGAATAGGCTTGTATAAGTGTTTATTTCTCCTGAGGAAAAAGTGAATGACTTAATTTTTTTTTCTTTTAGCCGAGAGAGCAAAGGCAATTAAAGGGTCTAGCTACAGACCTGGTGATGAGGAGGACTTTGTAGATGATAGTATGAAGTTGGAAGACCAAGTCATTCAAGGAAAATTGAGTCAAATCCTTCTGGAATTCAAGGAGACACTTGAGCAGGTTGCTGCTCCTGAGAGAGGTTGGTCTAGTGCATACAAGTCCCTCCTCACAAATCTATGAGTAGGTGAGTATCCTCTGCCATACTAATTTCAGAATTGTTGGTTATTTCATTTCCTTCAGATATAAAGAAGAATGGGGAGAAATCAAGTTCTGCTGTGAAGTTTGACTCCTCTCTTGTGAGTTTTTTTTTTTTTTCAAATCCTCATTAGTAATGGAGAATCTATTTTTTCTGAAGTTTTATTTAAAATGCTAAGGTATCCCTCATGGTTTCAAGAGCTCTCAACTATATTACTCTCTGCATGGGTAAGTAATACAGATGCACTGATATCACCAGGTATCAGACATTGACTGAATTCTTGGTACTGGTATCTTTGGTTTCACTGAGACATGCCATGAATCTCTCTCTGGGTTAGCTCTCAGAGGAGGAGAAGATATATGTTTTAGTCTCTCCTTCCAGCTCTGTCTGAGAGAATATACCAGGGCTGAATTATAATTTTTTTTAAATCCTAAAAGATGCAATCTGGCCTTTTTTAAAGTTTTAGCTTGGATCAATAACTGACTCAGACTTTGATCTCATGCAAGCACACTGCCCTTATTTTTTTATTTTTCCACTGACACTATTGGTATCAATATCAGTGGATTCTGAAGAATCACATCAGTGCCTGTCATTTTTAGAGTAGTGCATTTATAGTGAGTTTTAATGAATGAAGACAAGAGCCTTCGTTCTCCTCCATTTGTATGCTGTTTTTGGATTGAATTCATACTTCCCATAGAAGCGTGTTCATCCAACAATTGCAGGTAGTGACATCTTCCTTATAGCTAATTTTGTGGATCATCTGATGGAATGAATCTTCTGGAGGAAGTGCTTTCTATATTCTCCACAGCCCAGGGTAGTATGAATTCAGCCAAGAATAGTGTAGGTGGCAGTGGGTTGCCTGGTAGAAACCAAGTATAAGGATATTGGCTACTTGATAAAATTCATGATTTTAGGCAGGTATCTAAGAGGAAAGCAATTTTGGAAGTAAATTTTCCAGCTCTGCTATTTGTTCAGTCTTAGACTCTGATTGGAAAAATTGGAAGGCTAGAAATATATCTACCACCAACAAAAGTGAAACTTTTGAAATCCATCAAATTTCTCCATATCTTCTAAAGGTAGGGTGTTATTTTAGAAGCAAATAGGGCTTTGGTTAAGAAGGGAGACAATATTGATCTGGGATTCATAGTGGAATATATGATCAGGGAGTTACTCACATATGTCTTGACCAAAATTTCAATGATGAAAATTTTTTTCAATGTCTGACATTCCATTGATGGAAGATTTGATAGCAGCCCTAAAATGTTATCTTATATTAGGCTTAGGCTCTCTACAGGGGTTGTTCAATAAGTAATTTCACTAGGATTCAAACACCAAAATTGTCATTGGCATGTTGCTGAAGGCTTCTGGATTTGATAAACAGCTGAGAGATGTCACTAATATTGTGAGGTCAAGTTGAGGCTGTTATCCTTTATGTGGGTTCAGGCCATCAACATTTCAACCCAACCTGAAATGTGGTCTTGCATTAAGATATGAAGTGTAATCTGTTCCCGACATGGCATGAAAATCAAGTGACACCAACTTCAACTCAGGGAAGGCAGAAATTCAGATAATTTCATGTTTTATTTTACCTTGTGCATTGAGACATTTGCCTTAGGCAGACCTGGCTCAAGTTCTCCAGATGCCCATGACAGAAGGGAAGTGTGAGACCTAAAAATTGGTATGAAGTGTAATCAGACTGATGAAGATTGACAGGGAATCAACCTAGACTCTCAACTGTAGTTGAATGGGTTTCAATTTGGTAATTTTTACTATTCTTGCGCAAATTCCCAATTTGTAACTGCTACTGACAAAACTGGACAGTAACTGAACTGCATCCAAGCTACTGTTATAAAGTCAGCCATGGTTTTGTGAAGGGATTGTTTTTTTCCTCTCTTGCACACTATTAGCATTGATCCTGGTGCATACAAATAAAACTCTGTTGCCCAACAGTTGTTTTTATTGTTTGTTTCTTCCAGTTGTGTTTTTATCACACCATAATCTTGTCAGCCTTGAACTCTAGAATACCTTGTAATTACCAGGTAGGCACAGCCATATTGTCTGACATCTGATACTGGGATGTCATAACACCTTGATTGCATTGATTATTATCATATACCAGGTGGCCCAGAAAAAAGTCCAGAAATTTACATGCCTGTAGATGGAATACCATATAAGCTGTCAACAGGAAATTTGCAGAGTTTCACATCCAATATATGCTGGTAATGTTATAAAGATTTCAATGAGATTGGTTGCTAACTTCCTGAGTAACAGTTTTTCTCCTGTGCAATGTCGAAAGGGCGAGTGTGTAAAGTTGTGTGACTGACCTCAAATGAAGAGATGTTTGATTGGGTCTTCCATTCTGGTCCACAACTGCTCTCAGATGCTGTGCACCTATTTTCTCAAATGAAGTCAGGAATGTTATTCTTCAAGTACTAATGCACACACGTATGATATGAAGGAGCACTATCCAGTATGAACACAATGGATATTTTTTCTCATGGATTCACAGTGATTGAAGGTAAATCAAGGGGACTACCTGGAGTTCTGGGAGAATAATTTCTCTCAATGCAGACAGTTGGACCCCAATCACAACAAAATTTTCATGCAAGATAGTGCTCCTTCACATCGTACCAAATGTATGCATGAGTACTTGAAGAATAACACTCCTGACTTCATTTGAGAAAATCATTGGCCTTTCAATTCTCCAGGCTTAAATCCCCATAACTACAGCACATGGGATGAATTGAAGGAGTCAGTTTATGCTGAATGCAACCCCCTCATATTACCCTTATATTACTAGCTGAACTGAGGGCTTGAATAGAAAAATTGTGGCCTCTTGTCTATGACAACACAATAAAGTCAATCAACCAATGGAAACAGCATCTGTGAGCAGTTGTGGACCAGAATGGAGGACCTGATCAAATATCTCTTCATTTGAGGTCAGTCACACAACTTTACACACTCGCCCTTTTGCCATTGCACAGGAGAAAAACTGTTACTCTGGAAGTGTGCAACCAATTTCATTGAAATTTTGTGACATCACCAGCACATATTGGATGTGAAACCCTGCAAATTTCCTGTTGACAGCTCACATGGTATTCCGTTTGCAGGCATGTAAATTTCTGGACTTTTTTTTGGCCCCCCTCCCTGGTATATAAACTTTGATGATTATCTTAGAGATATGTTGAGTATATTCATGATGGAGTAAAACCCCAGATGCAAAGTTATTCCTAAGTTCAAAAGGGTGATAACATAACTACTCCAAAGCTCATGATGGTGTAATTAGATGAATTGGCTAATTCTAACTAATTCTAATTCTAGCTAATTCTAATTCGTTTCTAATTGGCTTATTAAATGGGTGATTGAGGAAGTAGCTTACTGCTGGTTATATGGCTGTGCATGCATGACAAATTCATAGAGGAATGGTGGAACTGTGATAGCTATTTTTATCCTGTATCTGCACTACTCCTTAAGCTATTGACAGTTCATCCAGAGGCTGATTTGACCATCCCTAATTGTAAAAGTGATTTTTTGTATAATTTTGAAAGTGAATTGATGTTAGTATTGCATAGGTACTTGTGCATGAGCATTTGCAACATTTTCAAAGTTGTTTTATTTAATGAAATCATTGAATGTGGTGATTATTGTTTGACAGAACTTGGAAGATGCTGAGGTTGATGAAGAACAGCGGGAAATCATCACACGAGAGATTGGAAAATTCAGAGAAACCATGAAGGTATGCTTTTTAACCATACATGGGGGCTTTCCATTCATATTTTTCTGTTCCTCCCAAATAACTGTAGAGATCCTTCTTGAAACATCATAAATATGTCAATGAGGATCTCCTAGTTGACCCTGCTGAAACTCATCTTAGCCTTAAATTATTTATTTGTCATCTGTTTAATGTGCTCACAGTTTACCAATGGAGTAATACACAACATTAAATGCATTTCTTGAAGTTGGCAAGGAGATGAGTTTCTATGAATCTGCAGGTGTCCAATGTGTCTGAATGCGCAACATTGTCATTCCCACAATTAGGACAGTCTGTTGACGCGAGGGCTTCCAAAAATCATGTCTCGCAGACTTCGTAGTTTTCTATATCCCAACGCTGGTGAGTCAAACTGACAGTTTGTTGTGTTATTTCTCTGACTTCTTCCTCCTTGAGGTTGAAGCCACCAGTCACACGTAGTAGAGAAGTTCCCTTCTTCGCAGTGTCTCTCTCATATATGAACGACATTCAGATTTAGCCCTGCTTCTGTTGGTCCATGAGCCTTCTTCCATCAGGACATTGGAATTCATTCAGATCTTAAAATTTCTCATCTGGCCAAGCTCAGCTCACCATATGTAGTAAGTGTTATTCCACCTTATCTGGAATCGATCAAAGGAACCTAAGGCAGGCAAGAATGAAACTGTCTCATTTGTTCTTCATTCGCTCAACCTTGTCATGAAGTGCTGCATGCATTGGTAGTCCTCAGACTTATTTGTCAGCTGAGACTATATGATGAGGGAGTTTGTTGGTTTTGCTGTATATGATGTGTTTCTGTGTGCACCGGGATGTGTGATCCATGACTTGTGCTTCATGACTTGTGTGAAACCGTTTTAATGGGTTCCCTCTAGTGGGACATTCATTTAAGACAGACTAAAGAGTATTTCCAAACCAGCATCCTCACCCTCGCGTCTTCACTCCCCTGAATGATGAGAAGGTAAGACTGTCTCACTCATATCATTTTTCCCTCTTGGTCATTGTGCAGAACAGATGAATTCATGTGATTGTGTCACTTGAATCACCAAAGGTGTGTATGTTTGGAAAGTGTTTTCCCATAGTGTGTCAAGTCCAAGGTTGCTGTTGAGAATTTATTGCTTTGAAAATCATTGTTATTGGTCTTTTCTGTCAGCCAGCAGTTTAGGTCTACTAATAAACTGATACTTTTTTGGGTGCCCATTTTGATGCAGAAGTCAAATTTATGGGCAAAGTTTGCATTTTTTTCATCTTGTTGGGGAATAGAAAGAGTGAGACTGGAAGGGACTATTGGGAACATTGTGCCATTTGTCTGAGGGGAACATCCAAGAGCCAGGTGTTTGCTGGGTAACATAGGAATAAATGTTCCATGTCTGTAATGGCTAAAAACTCAGTTGGTGGGCAGTGATAGCATTAAAAATCTTTTGCCAGCATCAGAAGTAGTCAGCACTGCATAGTGGCCCCTGGTTCCTCTGCCTTTACTTTTCTGAATCGACGATGTCACCTGCTAATTCAGCTAATGATGGGCTTATAAGTTAATGTGGAAATTTTCATTCTATTTTCATTTGCTTTATTCTCATCTTCACTGTATATTGTCTTAGTTTCAAAAATCCTGCTTTGAAGCAAGCCTACCAGTGCTGGTGAATGGCCTTTGCATTTATAAAAGTGGACAGTGGTGTTAGTGAATCACTGTTCAGCAGCTGATGCTATGAATGAATGTAACCTTATTGCTGGTTGCTGGAATAGTGCCTTCATTCAGAAGCCTGTGCTAGGGCCTTTTCCCTTCGCCATTCCTGCCATATGGCTGAACACTGGTACAAAAGGCAAGGAAAGAGGAGAAGACCTTATAATATTCTACCTAACTTCTTTCTCCATGTCTTGGATCTCCATCATGCCGTTGCTAATTTTTTATTATTATTTAAAATCGATCTCGATTTTCCCTGAATAGTTGTAGATGTCATCCTTGCACTTCATTGTCTCTTGAATGATCTTCTCAGGCATTAGTACTGCAGTCCCAATCACCAGTGTGGCAAATCATTGTCTAAATTAGTTGACCTGTTGATTGCTGAAGATCTCAGTGGATTGGCCTAGGTCTCTTCTTACCAGGCTAGTAAAATAGATAGGCCTGATGTGCCTATTTGCTGGGTCCTTAAGGTCTTCATTCATATGTCACAAGCTAAAAAGATTTTAATAGAGGTTAGTGTTGCATTCAGCTCCATGAATCATCAGAATGGGTTCCCTGACAGATATACTGATTCATTTGTATCAGTTTCTATATGGTGAATGTTGGTTATAGGTGAAAATTCTCATTGACAGTATTTCTATTTCAGACCTTTATTTTCTTTGCATTAATAGAGGGATGTGAAACATTTTGAAATTTACACATCACACTTTTAGGTTCCTCATGAACTGGTCCTTGGCAATGGCATTCAACCGTATCTGCCGTATAATCATTTAGGGAAGGGAACAGAAATGTGTGGTCATGTTTATGCACGCTATGCTTTCAACTGCTCCTTGGCTCATCTGGAATATCACATCTCATTCATGGAATATTCTCTTATGGCTGATAAAAATATTGAATCTCTGCTTTATTCAAGCAAAGATTTAACTTGCAAAAATTTTCTCTCTTTTTATTTTCTGACCTGGCAGAAAATATGCAATTACCTGTAAATTTTTCCACATAAGCATGTGCTTTAAAATGAAAACATGATACGAAAATGCCTCTATCCAATAAACTTTTGCTTGAAAAAGAAAATAAAAGAAGATTTACCTGGCACATAGAAGAGCTTTTACTTGATTTCCATCTAATTCACATTATTACCATCTATAATCATTTTGAGTTCTGTTCTCTCTCTGAATAAGCTCAAGTTCTTATATGTATGCTTCACTGTTAATCACTTCACTGTTTTCTTGAATTTTATTTATAATGAATTTTAAGGAAATATAAATACCCCTCTTTAAAATTTTGCCCATTCAAAGGGCATATTTAAGATGTCTTGTATTGCTTCACTCACAGCCAATGCAGCTGAAAGCTAAGCATTTTTAAATGTAATCTGCCCATTTTGGGGAACCCAATACTCAGTTGTTGAGAGCAGGAAATTAGATGTGGTATTATGGTACAGCTACATATTGCACGGCTTTGAAGTGAATTCTGCTATTGAATTGCCATATTTGGATGTGTAATAGAGAGTGCCTCATGGCTTTTGTGATAGCAGGAGGAGGAGCTGGCAAGGAAGGTGAAGGAGAAAGAGGATTTGGAACGATGGAAGGAGCACTCACGGGAACCAAGCATCTCCCGTCGAACTTCATCGCCTGCGCATTCCAGTTCTCCTGCACCTGAACATGAACGTGAGCGATCCTCTTCTCGCCGCCCTACTCGCTCCCCTTCTCAAGCCAGGTCCTCAAGAGACTGGGAACGAGAGGACAGGGAGAGACGAGAGAGGGAGAGAGATGATAGGCGAGAGCGGGAACGAGAGAGAGAACGGGAGAGGGAACGGGAAGATAGAGAACGGAGAGAACGAGAACGGGAAAGGGAGAGAGAGAAGGAAAGAGAATACTATCGTGAGAGAGAGAGAAGCAAACGTCGATCCCGGTCAGTCCTGGTTTCATTCAATTCCTACATCTGCTTACCTTGTGCAGCTATGGACAGTTTTTTCTTACACCTCATCTACTTTCTACAAGGTCTCATGAGGTAGAAGAACGGAGACTATCTGAGAAGGAACTTCGAAGGAATATGGAATTGGAGGAAGAGGAAAAGGAGAGGAAGAAACTGGAAAGAAAAGCAAGAGAAAAAGAAGCTGCATATCAGGTATATGAAGCTATGACTGTGACTTGTGCAAGTATTGGTTGAAGTTGTCTCTCATCATGTTTTGCATGTAGGAGAAGGTAAGGAAATGGGAATTGAGAGAGAGGAACAAGGCAAAGGAATATGAAAAAGAAAAGGAGAAGGAGCGATTGAAGAGAGAAGAGATGGAGAGAGATGCCAAGAGGCTGAGGGAATTCCTTGAAGACTATGATGATGAACGTGATGATCCCAGATTCTATAAGTAAGTCCTTCAGACTGTCAACATGCTATCTTATCTTATTGTGATGATATTCTTTCAGTTTATATCCAATTCTCCTTGCACTTTCCAGAGGTCGAGAGCTGGAACGCAGGCTAGCGGAGCGCAAGGTTGAGGCAGAAGTAGACCACAAAGATCGGCAAAAAGAGAAAGAAGAGCTTGAAGAATTGAAGGCTCGCATTCTTGCTGAAGGACATCAAGACCCTAATGCTGAGTTTGAAAGAGTAAGTTTATGTCTAATTCTAGTTTGAGTGGGTCATCCCCCCCCCTTCATAAAAATTACATGGTGAAATTCTGGAAAAAATTCTTAATTACTACCATATTAAGTGCAACATATACCTAATTTTGTCATTTTAACCCTTATCTGGGCAAGGTAAAAGACCGACGTAACCAGGCAAGGGGGTCCATTGAACTACAATTACTTTAAGTATATTATGTGGGAAAATGGAGCAAAAACATGTTTACCACGAAGCAACATCTTTCCTCTATTGATTCTGATGAGTTTCAAAAGTAATGGAACATTATTTTGCATCCTAAACAATTCTACCTTAGGTAAAATTTGGATGGTAAAACCAAGATAGTAAACCAAGTAAATAAGGGTAAATTTTCCTTTTTTTTTTTTTTTTTTTTTTTACCCGTTTCACTGTCTGAATTCCACTGTGATATTTTACTGCCTTCTTTATTGTAATTTACCTCAGTTTCACAGTTCCCCTCTTATTCACTTATATTTTATAGGGGGGGGGGGTTGGGGAAGTTAGCTGGTGCACCTGAGTCGGAGTGCTGTTATGGGCCAAGAGCGCACCTCCCATTTTCAGCCCAAAGGCAAAAAAAATATTAACATTTTGCATAGCCTAATACCTTCTTGTTTGATGAAGACATGTCATTTAGGCATTTTTAGCTTTCCTATGAGAAAAATGAGTGATTATCCATTGCTCATTAAATGTGCTTAGTATATGGCTTACATCAGATGTCTGTTTGATAACGGTTATCAGCCAGTCATATATTGTATCAGGCTGATATATTGGTTTCACCCATTATTGGCTGATACCAATAACCGATAAAATATCATTGCATCTCTAAAAGAGAGTTTGTCTGAAAAAATGCAGAAACATTTTCCAATTTTTAGCAACTTGTAGGTGAACTTGTTGTTCAGGCTTTGAGGGCTGATAAAACATCAAATGAGCACATGCATGCAAAGTTATAACAATATCCATTACCGATTTTATAAACACAGGAGTCAATTCAAAGTGTGAAAGCAGTTAGAGAGTGCAGCTAGATATGAATAGGTGCCTGCACAAAAATTTAGTGCTGTGCCTCATACAGAATGGCTGACATGATACATATGACCAAGAAGAAAAGTACATTAATCCTTGCTGTTTCAGACTTGGAAGAGATATTTGAGTGCTCATTCCCATTTTGTGCACATGTGCATAGCTAGCATAACCCTTGGTTGAAACTCAGAAACTGCCTGGTTCACACTCTCTTTAATGGGGGAACAGTGGGTTCCCTCCTCACCTGGCTGTGCGAACACGGTGTGCAGCTGGTCTTCTTCTTTAGTATGGGAATAGCAACTTTTAGAAATTGATGTTAATCTTTGAAATCCAGTCAAGTGATCTTGTGTGTATATCCTTGATGCTGCCGGGAAATGAGTAGAATGGGCATTTGTTGATGATATGCTCCATTGTTTGGATTGGAGTGCCGCATTTGCACATTGGCGATTGTTTAATATGCCATTTGTGCATCAGGAGTCTGGATCAACCACGAAGAGTCTGGATGTGATTTAAGGTCACCCATTCTTGGCGCGGGAGTGACACCTGGTACCTGGTACCTGATGGTGTACAACTGGCTGCATTAGTTCACTGCAACCTCAGAATAAGCTGCTGTATCTTCAAAATGAGTCCATGGATTTTGATATAACTTCACATGCTCATGTGTAGCATTAGTCAGCCTGCAATAGTGTGATGCAATTACAAGTAGCTACAAGTTGAAAATTTTTCTCAATTGTTTTTTAAGAGTGTAGTATTTTTATCAGCTTACTGTTCAAAAGTCAAGTTTCAAGACCTATCAGGGATGCAGAAGAGACTCAGAGAATGAGAGTGAGTTCAATTCTGCATACCTACATGGTATTCTGCTGGAGAAGTAAAGTAAGCCTCTGAAGAAAGCACATAAAGCTGAACCTTGTGTTATAGTGTAGGTACCTTTCCTTATTTGAGGTCTTCATCAATAATTAGTTATTTGCAAAATGAACTTGTGATTCAGGGGAGTCAGTTTTTATTTTATCCTTTCTTTCATATGAAAGCAAAAAATGAATCATTAATAATTTCTTTCAATGTATCTGTTTTAGATCCGAGCTCAAAGGGAGGAGCAGTACAGGCCTACACTGCTGGTGAAGCCAGCAAAGCCCCAAGCATTATCACCTCCCCCTCATGCCTCTCCTGCACAGCTGCCTTCCATTCAGCCAATTCAACCAGCTCCTCCTCTCATTCCCACAAGGAAACCCATCCCCCCAGCTGCTTCCCCAGTCCTCCCTCAGCAATCGATCCTTCCTTTGTTGAAATCTCCTGTTTCCCCTGCAAAGAAGGAACCTATGTTGGTTAGTAACAAGAGCCCAACTATGTCAAATGGACCAAGGAATGAAGTCAGTGGGACACCTGAGTCTCCAACCAAGACATCTAGCCCTCAGGTGTCATCTTCTGATCCAAGTCCTGCTCATACTGCTGTCAGTACTCCTATGGAGCCACCACAGCCAAAATTTGTGATGGAGATGAAGACTTGTGAGCTAATCTTTCTTTGAACTTATGCCATACTGGGTGCAGTGGTGGTTGGTGGGAAAGTACACAGGATGTTAGCATTCTTTGTCAAGCGGAGCCTACCCTGATATCATCTTCCCTTTATTCCCTGTGGGTTACAAGGTGGTACAGATTGATGTGAATCAATAGGATTCTGCTTCTGAATATTAATGTAATTATGATATTTTTTGTAATCCTTCATGTTTCCTATAAATGAAAAGGAACTTTTAGCTAGTGGGTCTTGACAATGATTATCACACTCAATTCAGCAGGAGTAAGCATGGCCTTGCGCTTGGGCCAGATTGATTCATTTGTATTTGGCCAGGCCTACCTTATTCTCTCCCTAATGAAACACTTGCATGGTAATGTTTATGGTCCTCTCCTGGTTGACTCACAAGGCAACCAGACATCATGCACTGCCCCACTCTTTAATCCTTCCATCACCTTGAACTTCCTCTTCACATCCCACCTGCCCATTTCTTTCTCTTGAACTGTCAATCTCTTGAGAGGCCCATAATTCTGATTTCAGTTGCAAAAGGCAAATCCTGGGAAGATACTATAGTAAAAGGAAATTTGTTAAATTTTCAGATCTGGGTGTTCAGTGAATACTCTGATCACCTTGACTGATTACCACTGACCAAATGCATGACTTATTGGAAATTGTATCTATTTTGTAATTGACTGGGTTTTGGAAATTAGATTTGTGTCAATTTATTGATATTTTTCTTCCAGCACCTAAGTCATCACCAGCAGGAGCATACATGGGCAGCCCATCCCCTAGCCCAGGTGGTCAAGAGTCCCCAGACCAGCTGCCTTCATCAGCATCACCTGATTCCAGTAAGGAGAATGCAAAGGATATCCAAGGAAAACGCAAGAAGATTGACATAAAGGAGGTCTTTAATACTGATGAAGATGATTCTCAGGCAACCAACAAGAAACGAAAACTTGTCCCAATTGGTTAGTCCTACTTCCTTTAATCTGCTATCAGGCTTGTGCAGACAAGATATGCTCCTGATCTTATTAATATTATTGCTAGATTATGATGAAGATAAAAAGGAGGAGAAGAAGTCACAAGATGAGAAGCGGAAGCATATAAAGAGCATCATTGACCGTATCCCTACTGCCAAAGAGGACATTTTTAAGTATCCCATTGACTGGGATGTAGTTGACAATGTGAGTCCCAGACTAGGCTTTCTTTAGAGTATGTTGCTCACCAAAAAAGTTTCAAGAATTGCTACTTTGTTGCAAGCATCTGATGTTTGGCATTGTTTTGAAGATCTGCCTTTGTGGCTATGGGAAGTTTTGAATCTTTGTGGAAAGGGTCTACTGGAACACTGAGCAGAAATGAATGTGCACACAGCTTGAACTATTTGAAAGGTTTTATTTTAATTCTGAATAGAAACTGTTATCACCAAGGTTGACTTTGACTAATATCTTCTAAGTTAATGCTCTTCTGAAAGAACTTAATAGGATGTTGCTGGTTGCCTTAGTGATCATTATAGATGTAGTTTGATGAGCCAACATTTTGAAGTCAAGTCTCCCTTGGGAACAGTGGTAGAAGTTATTGTCAAGAGGTCAAACAAGGCTCCCTCCTGCACTGTCAAGTTTCTACTAAGGATTGCTATGACACACATTTACCTTGACATCAAATCTGATGAAAATGGAGTTTCTATTCAGGATTGAATGATTCTTGAAGCCACAAATGTTTGGGTCTACTCAGTGTACCATTATACACATCCTACAAAGTTTCTAAACAACCTCTATTGTTTACTCTTCTCTGGCATACTTAGAAAATTTGAACTAAACAGTAGTCATTGTGGCAGCATGTAAATATAATAATAATGGCTGTACCAAGGTATCAGCAACCACCAGTTTCTGCCACTGGTGTTGCATTATCAGCCATTGGCCCACTGGCCAAATGTGACCATAAGTACAGCCCTAATTATGAAGGATTTAAAAAAATCTATTTATATGTTAGGATTTTTAGGTGATCATGAAATTCCATTTTCTCTATTGCCAATAAAGATCCAATAACTTCACGTTATGATTATGCAGATATTGGCAGGTAGGTGAAGGAGGTGGACCCCATCTGATATTGACACAGGAAAAAATAGAACATACCATCACCTGGAAAATGCTTTACATGTCTGGATCTAAAGAAAAGGTCAATATTAAATTATTATTTATTGCTGCCATACTCACTGTATATTAAGTTCAAATTTTTAAAGTGTGTCAATTAGGAGTATATATATGTAGCTCATTATATATGGCATAAATTCTCTCACATGTTTGCAGTAAAATAGCAATGCTGAAGACCTATGTATGGCCTATGTATAAGTGACTCATCTGGGAGAAATCTTTTTGGCACATATCAGGCTTTGATGGAGAGGAGAATACGTCCCTGGATCAATAAGAAGATTGTTGATTACATAGGAGAAGAGGAACCCACCTTGGTTGACTTCATCTGTTCCAAGATCTTGATTGCATCTGACCCCCAGAGCATTTTAGATGATGTTCAAATGGTACATTCTGCTTGTCTCTTATATATTAAGTAAATTCATTATTTTATTGCAGCTGTTTGACCATTGTGCCTTCTCTTGTTTGGCTAGGTGCTTGATGAAGAAGCTGAAGTATTTGTGGTGAAGATGTGGAGACTACTCATCTATGAGATAGAAGCAAGGAAGCTGGGCATTGTAAAGTAGTGACTTTGGTGTTCTGTGTGAACTCTCTTGTGAATGTGAAAGCATTCATGGAGTTGGGCATTCCAGTTGGTCTGGTCATAAATTTGACATGAGAGAGAATGGTATCTCATATCAGTCAGGGATGTAGGGATCCCCAACTGTATTTGCCCTGCCTTTTTTTGTTCTGGTGGCTCTGCTTTCTGTTTTCTATCTTGTTTTCTCCGCAGGGATGAAATAAAATTATCAGGATTGCTTCTCTTTCTTGGCTTCACTTTTCAAAGCTTGGAGTTGTAAGTGAGAGTGATAGTTGAAAGATGTGCAATGCAACTCTCGAAGGCTGCAAAGCATGCCTGGCCAGGTTGATTATTGGCCTCCTCGTGACCATTCTTTTCCCGCATGTAATTCAACCCTTTATTTTCCAATGGTTCTTTTTGGAACCACTGAGCTCAAGAATCTTCCTAGCCTTGCATATGACTTTTTCTCCTAACCCAGATATGCCTGTTGTCCTAAATGTAGGATGACATGCAGAGATGTGCAGAAAATATTCTCTGCCATAATTCATTGTCAATCAAAAGTATTTTTTTTTATAACAATACAGCAATGCAAAAATTATGCAATTGTATTTTTTCAATGATTTCTGTATTCCCAAATAACCAGAATATATCGATTAATCAAAAGTTTAGTTAAAATTTTTATCTAGCATAATTAGGTTAATGATGGCTGTCAGATTTATCACGGCAATTCAAGCTCCTTGATAATTTGTTTACATTGTCAGAATTGTGCATCTAGAAAATGGATCTGAGAGAAAGACCTTAGAGATTCTTGGAGAAAATGTCAAGTGTGAGCAATTTTTTTAATTATTTCCCAGCTATTTGTTTTTTGGTTTTTGCAAGTTGGATCATGTAAAGTAGAATAAATGGTGACTCAATTGCTAGCAGAACTATCAAAGTTGCATGATTTCTTTTAACTTTTAATTTCTTAAATTGAATTTAACCTTTTGAGTGGTATGGCTGTACTGGTACAGCCATGTGCTCCCAGTCCTGAAGGACTGTGGCCATACCTGTACATCCTGCATCTTCAAATTCAAATTGCCACATTTCTACAGATCGGTTTCGGCAGTTGGTTTGAGCTTAAATTTGGAGGTTCCTGAATATGTCTTGCCTTAGTCAGTACTGCCATCTTCAAGCTAGTACAGGAAGTAACAGAAAAAATTAAATACTAACTTTTGGGTGGTTAGTGAGAGAGGGTTTTCAGTGCGACTCTCTCACTGACTGATGCCCATTCCATTTAGAAAATTAAGTGAATGGAGATGTGCTCTCGATTTTCAATGACAAATCTGGAAAGTCCTGGAACTGGCAATAAACAGATAAGAAAACAATTTCTTTGTGTTTCATGTTAGATTGGTATATAAGGATAAAAGAGGGCAAAGTTGGTCATCACTGGGCTCATTTTCTCAGAAGGATTGTGTTGTTTTAAATATGGTGGAAAAGTCTCCCCTTGCCATAATCCAAAAGTAAGTCCTTTTTGCTTCTTTGTTCATATTTTAGAGGCTGTATATATATTTGTTATATTGTGTTAAATGAAAGGTAGTATAAATCAATGTTAATTGTTGAATCCCTTGGCTTTACAGCTTCTTCAATGATACCTCATACAAGGATTACATTGAAGGGGTATCTCATTACAATTCTCGGCTCCTTATTGAGCGGCAGATGAGGTTGCCCTTCCTGGATTCCCAAACTGGTGAGAGGCACTCTGTAGTGATGATGGAATTAATTCACACACCCCTATAAGGATAAGGGTGTTGGCACTACTGGTATTTCAACTCTGGGAATATCTACTGATTTCTAGTTCATGTTGTTCATGAGACTGGGGGATATATTAGTTTTGCTGGCATTGGTAGGCCCAAAATAAACAATAGTTTACCTTACAAGAGTGTGTGAACTGGTCCAGAAATCACAATAGCACTTATTCATACTTAATTATGTGATTTCTGAAAATACTAAAAAAAAAAGTGCCAAATTTTCCTTAATTATTGATTCCAGGGGTAGCCCAGAGCAGCTGTGGCTTGTGGAAGCCAAAGAGGCAGCGTCTTCCAGGTCAACTCCCTGGACAGTTATACACGTATCCTGCTAAGCCATGGCTGAAACGCAAGCGCCAGTATATGATGAACTTCATGTTGCCAAAAAAATCACGTGAAGGTGAGACAGTTGATGGGGAGGTATCAAATATGTCAATGGATAGCAGCCTTGTCAGTGAGGAGACACGTGACAGCACCATGACACAGAATGACTCCACCAGAGTAGGACATGCTTCCATTAGCTCCTTATCTTCCTTTCTTGATCTGCTGTCTCACCAAGTCACTGTTCCTGTTCAAACAGGACAGCAGTTGGGTTTACTATGATGACCTTGGGCTTGATGATGATATGGATTATGATTTGGGGGACCAGGACTCTGATGTGGATTATGAAGATACCTTTAAGAAGAAAAAGAAGAAGGGCAGCAAGCCTGGCAGCAAGGTACAGTCTTAGAAGGAAGAAGGACTTTGCCCTTCACTTGAGTAATGTTCGTGTAAAGTGGTAAGGACTCTGCAGGAAACTAGGTAATTCTACAAGTTGAATAAGCACAACATCAATGCTTCACAACCTTCAATGTATAGAGTAGATGGAGTAGGAAAGTTGGAGGTATTCTCTTATGAATTGAAGGTGAATTAGTCTTGGTTTCACAAGCTGAATGAATTAATTGAATTTAGGGAAGCTTTTGCATTTAGAAAGAGCTTTCAAGTGGAGCAAACTTAGCAGCTATAATATTTAATTGACATTATGGCTTTATGTCTTATTTTGTTAGCAGGATGCACATAGTACATTGATTTTTTAAATCCTAATAAGCAATCTTTGGGATTTTTTTGCATTTGGACAGGCAAAACCAAAGAAGAAGACGTATGACAGGTATGAGCTGACTGATGCAGAGAAGCCATTTGTCTGTGACTGTGAGTTCTTCCTGCTTTAGAGTTGATTCATTTTTATTAGGGCTGTCAATTGATTTTAAAAACTTAATAGATTAATCTGTAGATTGATCATATTTTAATTGATTCCTTAGTTCCTCCTTGAATCATGTCCTAGGCATTGGGAACAATTCTGCTTGTGTTATGTCCAACACCTAGGCAAGCCTCAGGAAGTGACTCCTCAAGGTAATGCAGTCCCTAACATAGCAGTTACTATCCATGCATACACCAGTTCATCCTACATATGCCTCATTCCAATCAGAAAGAAAATAGTTACAACTTAGCCAGAACAATAATGAAATGTAATCAAAGAAGTGCACTGAGGCCCTTTGTCATTTAGCCAACCCATAACGGAAGGATGAAAAATGTTACCTAAATGATTGGATGTGTACAGTGATGCTTCATTACATGGAGATTTAAAGATTCATTAACAATTTATGGGCAACACAGGATGCAAGGGCAAAAATAGGAGTAAGCAAGGAGTAGAAGAGGGAGTTTCCACTTCTATTGCCAGCCCCCAGCTTTCCCCCTTTCGGTTACTTTCCAGGGGCTCCCACAGATGTTCTCTGGTGCACTTACAAGTTCGTCTCTCACTCCCCAGTCTTTACATTGTCCTCATTCTTGCCTCTCCTATCCCATGTTACCATCCAACTCCCCTCTCTTCCTTCTGTACTTTCCCTTGCAGCTTCTTCATTATGACTTTCTTATTCCCATTCATATCCAGTGACTTTTCAGTTGCTTTGCCCTAGGCTGCTGTTACATTGGCCTGACGAGTGAGTCCTGCAAAGCGATGCCTTTAGGCCGTAGCCTAAGCAGGACATAAGAGCAATACTAGTGTGGATGTGAAGGGGTCTGGCTGCTTCATTTTGGAATAATATGAAAATTATTACTGTTTTTGTGTTCCCTTTTTCCAAAAATAGTATGTTGTTTTTGAGGAAGAGTGAGCAGTGCGAAATGACTACCTTCTATACACCATCATTACATTTCATTTAATGATAAAACATTCGTTTTCAGTTGTTTTGCAAAATTATGAACTACAAAATAAAATTATATGGGGGAAAAGAGGCATTCAGAGGGGGATTAGGGCATCAATTAAAATTTGATTAATTTTGACTAATTTTTTTAAAAATGGTGATCAATACTTTAATTTATTAATCAGTTGATTAATCTAATCTAATTGACAGCCCTAATTTTATATAATCATTTTCTTCCTCTTTTACTCTGTGAACCTGATTGCCTTCTATTGGCTTATTTGTCACAAGTCATAGAGATTAATTATCTTTTAGGTGATATTGCTCCATTATCTGCAAATGCAGATCATTGATTGTCACTTTGTAGTCAACTCTATTCTTTACACAACTCTATGCAGACATAAATAATCTAGCACTCCCTAGTATGGACAAGGTATGTAGTTCTGGTAGAAACCTCAAGGAGCCCTTGTTGAAATTCTCTCATTAATCCAAACTCCTTTTGTCATAGATCTTGTTGATATGGACTCATTCTCTGTTCCCTTGAACCATTCTTCTCTGATTAGCTCTTTAACTGGTACTGATGGAATAAAACATCAGAGAAAAGAATGCTCTCATTGCTATTGACATGCTTACATATTTTTAATTTCCTGCTCATAAATGCTGTCACTGTATATGTGATCAGTATGAGACTTGAAATTAATTATACTGTCATCTATTGAGAATTTTGTAATACTTTGTACTGCTTGCATAAAAAACTGCACAGGGGTTCAAACTGCCTTTACATAACTCAGCAGTCAAAGGATTTATATAAATGCTTTCTCTGGGCCTATTGGCTGTTCTAAACCATTTACCTTCCCTGGAGTCTGGGCAGGGAAAAAATCTTGCACATAGTGCTTGTGCTCCATTCATTGATGACTGTTCATTCTTCTGCAGCCATCCTCATATTCCCTTTGGTCACATCCATCTTCTGTCCTTGACAGTGATTATTTTCTGTGTCCAATGAAGTACAACATGCAGGCTAACAAAGAAGGAAATGGAAACTTTTCATACCTCAAGATGATACTGCTTTGGTGTTGTGGATGTGGAGGAGGAATACAGGCACTCTATTGCAGTTGCAGAACATTTTCAAGCTTGTTTTTATGTGAGGAAGATACAGAAAGATCATTTGAGATTCTTTCAGTATGAGCATTTGAATGGATTCCCATGCACAAGAAAAAAGCAGTAAAATTAAAACATGGTGCAGTACACTGTTTTATTTTTCCTTTCAACTAAGAAATTTATAGTTAGTGATCATGCAGTCAGGTTTTAAATAATCTAGATGATCTGATAATTTCAACAAATTTTCTAGTGCCTTATTAACTGTTTAACAGTCTTCTCAACCCTTTAACAGTCCAGGTCCAAGTCCAACAGGTCAAACTAATTGAAGCTGCAAATTTGCATTTATATGGGAGCAGAACCCAAAAATGAATATAACTGGCTCATCCATGCACAAATCAAGCCCAAAAGGAATATACGTTAAACAAAAGGAAGAGGTAGTAATGAGTGGAAAGTAGCTTGATCTGGAAGTCATGAGGACTTCTACTAAAGGGTTAATGAGAGTTGAATATAACTTATTTTTGGATCTGACTCGTGTTTGGAGTTGGGAATAATGGGTAACAGTTGTTTTGCATCATCTAGGTGCCATATCATAAAAGAGAACCTTCCTTTTTATCTTTCACAAAACAACTTGATGCTCTTCATATTTTTGTTTTTGTTCTAGAATATGAAGCAAACTGTTCTGAAACCTCAATTTGAGTCCAGAAACCATGCAACACAGTGTGGCTCAAGTCATTTTCATAAGGCTTACTTACACTAGATACCATTCTATGGCAATCTCGTTTGGAGACTTAAGTTCTTATCAGGGAGACTTGGTGCCATAGCAGCAGCGCACATGTGTAACAGTTCTTTCACTGAAAGCTGACATGAAATTTCAATATGATAGATTAGCATATGTTGTGAAAGCAACATTGATAAGAAGGATTTGGTCTTCATCTGGTGTGATCCCATCCTCATGTTGGACAAACGGTGTATGTATGCTTGTACCTATCAAGCCATTTACCTTGTACTTTATCAATTTGCACACATCCCAAGAAACCTTGCATCTGTCTTATAGCACTTATCTCAAGTCTTACTCACCTCTTCTCATAGGTCTTTCTCTTCCTCTCTTCCTGTCTTTTCTTGCACTCAATGTGGATGTTTGCCTTTCTCTTCCTTATTGGTGCGACAGTGTGTGGTGTGAGGTACAAAACCCGTCCAGGGCTTTCCTACCACTACACCCACTCCCACAAGGAGCCTGTACCTCGTCCTGTTGAACCTCAGCCTGCTCCACCGGCATCCCCTGTGCAACCACTGCAGGCCCAAGCACAACTGCAACCACAACAACAGCAACCACTCCTTGTACATCCCCAGCCGCATCCACTCCAGTTCCCACATGTGCCACCTGCAATACAGCAGCCAACACCCCACCAGCCACTTCCTCATGGTCTTCCTGTTGCTGGTAATATGGCTTCTGCACCAGCAGGAATGATAGGACCTGGACCCAACAATGGCATGCATCATACCACACATCTCCCAGCATCATCTTCCTCATCTGATGCTCAACAGCATCCCAAGACCTCAGGAAACGATGCTCTGGCAGGTCTGAAGAGATTCCAAGATAGCTTCCTCTCCTTCTTGACGACGCCTGGTACGCCTTGCCTCTGCCCTTTCTTCTTCCACTGCTACCAGCGCTCCTGCCATTATCTTGCCCTTTGATGTCCATGCATGCATGAGTCTCACTGCTGGCTTGCCTTTCACCCAGCATGCTCACATACTAATGCATGATTCAAGCAATCAGTCCTATCTTTAGGTACACATAAATGTCAGGAATATTTGTAAACAAATCATGGTAGAATCTGGTTGCGTTTTTTGGTTGGAGTTAAATCTTACTGTTGGACTGCAGCTCAGTTTTACACAATTTCCAAATATGTAATCAATGGATTCATGCATACCTACTACTTTAGGACAGTAGGATTTTCTAGACATGTATTTTTTTAATTGGTGTTTTTCATTTAATGATGATGGCATATTGTGTATCTGTTAACACTTTCAATCCGATGGACATAAATGTATATCCAGTTTATTGTTGTCCGATGCTAGTTATAGCATTGGATGTCCTTGTATGTCCTTGAAATTTTTTCACATTTTTTCATTATTTTCTGCAATAAAATAGAGACCTTATACTTCAATTTCCAAAAATTGAATAGAGCAAGTCTAATGCTTTGCATTCTGAAGTTATAAACTTTTTTTTGCAGACCAAAAAACTTCTGTCACACACTCTGGAGCAAAAGTGTTAATGGTTAGATTTTGTATGCATCAAGTTTTAGGAGATGGCAACTTGTGAGCAACACTCCTGAAGGGTTGTAGACAATATCCATGGTCCTTTCTACTATATATCATGAATAGTTTGATTGTCAATTTTTAGAATGAGCCAAGTCAGATACAGTATCTTCATAGTAAAAGTCTCAAGGATTCCCAACTTTCTGCAAAACCAGAAATGAGGCAGTCCCAACATCTTGTCTAGAAATATAGTGAACTGAACTGCCTACCTGTCAGTTGACTTCCTGGTGCATTCCTTTTACTCTGCTACCCATAATCAACATGGAAACACAATTTTCTCTTATATATAAACCTTATCTGTGATACAAAAAAAGACTACCTTTGCAATAGGAGGATTGCTATCTTGCTTCATTGAGAATATCCTATGATCATGATGGTGTGGGAAATGGGTCTAAAATGGTGTTATTGGCATGAACTGGGGTTCTTTATTGGAGCTTCTTTTGGGTGAGGGGAACAATGGTGCAAGATCTTGGGTGAGCAATGCCTGATTTCATGAGTCTCTTGTCAGTTGATCTTCTAGGAGCATTCCTGAGTCTTGGAGTGCACAGAACTGGAAGCTGCTTTTGATCATGATATTGCTTTATGCATAATCCAGGCATATGCCTTGACAAGAAGCTGTTCGTTTATGTGAGGGATGCCTTCTCTCCATGAGTAGTTGAGAGTGATGAAGAATGAATGATGTGGGCGCAGGGAGTGGAGGTCAACAAGGCCGTGTGACACGTCAGAGTCATCCTGCAGATGAAGCAAGGACAGGGAGTGATGGGAATTCTGAAGATCAAGATGGAAATGACAACAAGAGGGCCACTCCTAGCACTTACTGTGATTTCTGCCTTGGACATGCAACTGAAAACAAGAAAACAGGTCTACCAGAGGAGCTTGTGTCATGCAGCGACTGTGGACGTTCAGGTGAGACAGCATTATCAGTAGCTCTAATGTGATGAAAGATGTAGTGAAGGAAGGAGTTCATGAACAAAAGGTCTGTTTTCAGCCATAGCACTAATCAAGAGGTATGCACAAGTCTCATGGACACACTGAAACTAGGAAAGCATGTATTAGGTGGTTGTTTCTTTGTGCTGGTCAGTGAATTTCCTATATAAGGTGCAGTGTTAATATTTCTATTTCTGTTACTGTCTCCAGGAAAATAACATTTTTTAAAAACCTTTTGATTATCAACTCACACATGAATAATGGGTTAATGATTGATCATCTCTATGGTTCTAGCTTGTAATGCATTGCTTGACTCCTTTTCTCTTCTCTTCAACACTGATAAGGATCAGTCTTAAGTTTTTATGAGGTATCTGAAAGAGATGCACTGATCCAAATATGGCCAATGCCAGGATGTATTATTTGAAAAATAGAAAAGGGAAAATTGAGTGCATGTATTTACAAGGTCCATCAAATCTGTATGTTACTTTTGCATGCTCAATTTTGTTAAGTAATTTTAGGAAAAATATTGCTGGTCTTTACTGATCTTTGTATTGCCCAATATGTATCAATGAACCGTGTCTGTTACAGCTCATCCCTAGTGCTAAATGAATTGAGGCACATATGATACAATTCCCCCATTTCATGCTGGATATATCCATGGCAGATGATTTATGCAACTGATTCTGTTGGGGCAGGCATCTTAACCCTACACTGCATGGCATGCCAGATATGGCACACTCTGCTTTGCATTGAAACCCATTACAATAATGGAAAAACTAAAATGTAAGGAGAATTTTTTCATTATTTTCTCATCAACCACGTGATAAAGTATTATTTAAAATATTTTTGGTACATTTAAAAAATAATGCATTAAAGGGTTAAAATGCTCCACCTATTTATGTGTGAGGCTTGATACTTCCTAGAAAAGCATACATACATACACTTTCAATAGTACTTTTCCCAACTTAATGGGGTCGTGGTTTGAGCATGCCCAGGGACATCCTCCAATGACCTTGATCCTGGACAATGGACCCTAGCTCAGCTGATGGAATGTTGAGCCTTTCATGACAAAGTTGAGTGATGTAATTTCTCCACTGTGTACGATGTTCTTAACATGTCCCCACAAAAAAAGTCCATAGGGATCAGGTCTGAGGACCTGTGCATACCTGTTTTGATGAAAAATTTCCAAGCCAATGGATCGAACAGGAAGGTTTAATCCCATGGCTTCCCAGGTCCCCAGTCCTGATCCCTATATGCTTTTTTTGTGGGGACATGTTAAGAACATTGTTCATCCCCCACTTCAATGAAGTGTGACTAATTTGTGCATATGCATTGAGAGCAATTCAGAACCTCACACCTGCTCAATTAGAGGCAGTTCTGGACAAGTTCACCAGAACGTTGCCCACCATCTGTACTGTCTAGTATTGATACGACCCAAGAACGAGGCAACATGCAGCATCAAGGTGGTAATGACTGACCTTCTGAATCAATAAGTGCCAAATATCTCTCTTTCATCAATGTGATCAAATGACTTATGGTCAACATCAATTCGTTGCCATTTTCATGCAAGAATCAGTCCATCATAATTTTTCAGCCTCCATTTTCCCATGCATCGCCTAAGAATGGAATACAAGTTGTCAGTTGGGTTTGCATCCAGACTGTTTGGTGGCCAATTGATCATTTCAGGTACATGCTGCTCCAAAAATTGTTTCACTACCTACTTGTGTGCTTTGGATCATTGTCTTGCTCAAATTACCATTGTCAGCCAAAATGATTTCATGCACCAGGAAGTAGATGTACATGAAGAATTTGAGTGTAATAGTCATGATTCCTCTTTACCCTTTCGCTGCCGTTCACGCCATATGGCATGTTCAGTGCAACAAACCTCCTTTGCCATGCTAGACAAAGAGAGGTTGGATGGGCATTTAAGTCCTTGGCAGTGAAAGGGTTAATGAAAAGCCACGATACCTGGCTTTTAATGCTGAAAGCTCCCCATGCCATGATCATCTGCTTATTTTTGGGAATTCTCTTGAGCTCCTTTTGAGTGTTCTTGGACCAACAAAGTATTGTATTCCTGAAAATCTATAACAGATTTCATTGGAGAACACCACCTGCCTCCAATCATCATCTTTGTGCCCCCCCCCCCCCCCCACCGATGAGAAGTAAGCCCCCCAACATTCCATTTAGCCCCCCCATTGATGAAAACCTGGCTAGGCCACTGTACTCACCTCTCCTTTTGCTTCTTGGTCAGCATCGGTGTCACTCATGGTAAAATGCTCTTATAACCAAGTTGAGCAAGTTGGCACTGCACTGTCCATCTGGACACATGCTGGTCTCAGTTCTTTTGTGATATCCTGAAAACTTAATCTGCCATTGTCTTGCTGTTCCTTCGAATCCACGGACCAATCACCATACTGTCCTTGGCTGTTACCATAATCATATGAGGTTGGCCATTACCACCCTGATGCCCCATAGTGTCTTGCTCTTGGATCTTGGCCATATTTTACTGGACAATACAGATGGAGATCTTTGTTTGACACAATTTTGGCAGCACAGCAACAACCTAGATTCCATTTGTGCCATTTTCAACAGACTGAACAGTACTTTTCCAGATTTTTCATCCTCGCTGCTATATGCTGCCCCCTCCTTGACCTTCTAGAAAGTTCTGCAGCAAACATTCTTGTAATTTTGGGAGATATGCATACACACTATATACACACAGTCACCACCCTGTTTTTGATTGGCTATAATTTTTCAGGGGACAGTTGGATGCAACTGATATTGTAGCCAAACCATCCAAAATTTGTTTAGTCATAACTTTTTAAGGAATTTTCAGATGCAGCTGATGTTTACAAGCATGTTCATAGGCCTAAAACCTATTTCTTCCTCTGCTCATCCCATGGCTGTACATGTTGATGGGGCACTGTGGTTGCTATGCGAAGGTGAACCTCAATGGAGGGATTCAATTAACACAATATCAAGATATGCAACATTTTCATCGTACATCATGGTCGCAAATGTTCAAAATTATTGCCATCCATTTCCACAACTGCACACGACTTGTGCACAGTTTTGAATGCTGCACAGATTACTGTCACTGGGATGGCAGCAATTTCGCTTCGTATGACATCCTTCAGGGCAAGCAAATCTCGAGGTGATTCTCAATACACCTTCCCTTTCAGATCACCCCACAACCAGCAATCCAAGGGTGAAAGATCTGGTGATCGTGGAGGCCATGGGTGGGGGAAGTGGCGGCTGATGATGCGATCACCAAAGAATTGTTGCAGTAGCAACTTCACATCCTTCGTGATATGGGACACTGCACCATCCTGTTGGAAGATGACATCTTCTAGTTGTCCCCGCTGTTGTAGCTGTGGCACCACCACTTCCTGCAGCATGCGATGGTAACAAGGACTTGTTACTGTAGCTGTTCGTAGTCCCTGTGGTATTTGTTCTTCAAAGAAGACAGGACAGATAATGAAGTCAGATGCAATGCCATACCAGATACCATACCATACCTTCGGACTGTGTAGGGCTTTTCTACCTCTGTGGTTGGCCATTCTTCTCTTTACACAATAGCGTTCCATGTATTAACTGCCCCAGATAGATGAAAGTGGGCCTCATCTGTCCACAATATATGCCACAACCAATCAGGGTCTTTGATCTGAGCCAGGAAATGGAAGGTGAATGTTAAGCATTGTTTTTTGTCAGTTCAGCAACAACTGCTGGACATGCTCCAGGATACAGTCTCAGAGCTTAGCACAAAAGTTTTATGACTGGAAATGGGCATTTCCAAATGACTGGAATCTGCATTTCCAAATGACTGGAATCTGCATTGTGCTGCATGTACCATGAATGGATGTGCTTGCTAGTACTTGGTGAATATGGTATACCTCAGTGACCACCTAAACTGGAGTTGATGGCTGACCATCACAATGTAAATCTCCCATAATCCCAGTTTTCTCAAATCAAGCAATAAGTTTCTCCACTCCCTGCAGATGATATGGTCCCTTGAAAGTATTGTGTTTTCTTCTATAGGGCACTAGTTACACAGTTTCCATCTTTTGGCAAAAATTGTATATCGATGCAACATGTTGCTGCACTGAAAGCTTCACCATCTTGCCTGGAGTGGTGTGAATGTTAGGCATATTCCTTTTTTTTTTCTTTTTTTTTTTTTAGCCCATACCTATTCTCCATTTCTTACATTTGCTTATGCAGCCACAACCCTGTCAACACATACAGCAATGTGGCAGACAAGGGAACAACTAAATTTCAGGCCAATATACATCTCTGTCAAACATCAGCTGGATCTGACTATTCCATAAAAAGTTTTTGGCCATAGTTGGATGGTTACAAGTCACCATTCAACCTTGTTTGACCGTATCTTTTGAAAGGACTCTTGGACAAAGCTGATACAGCCAAACAGCCAAAACGCATTAAATCAAATCCTGATGAGTCAAAATGTTGCTAATCTTGAAGTTCAATGCTTAGTCCCAGTGGAATCCCTTAGGACACCATGTTGAATATTTGTTGAACTCAAATTCACTTATCTCAAATTTCCAGATATCTCAAACCACATATTTACTCCCAATTGCAATCCTATGGCTAACTTGACTTCAGGTTGTGAAGGGGAAAAAAAAAAATTCATTTGGAACTTATGGATAGGGTGAAAGGCAAGAAGCCTGTTCAGGAGAAAGCCCTATTGTTTCTTTTTGTATTATTTTTTCTATTTCTCCCTACTCCCTCACAAATGCCTGTGGAGAGGATTAAACCTGAGAATTAAAACCAAAAAGCATTTGCAATAAAAAGAAGTACCCTCTAGGATTGCAGTTCCCAGACTACTTTGAACTGCGACCCACTTGCCAACACCCAAAATAGTTCACGACTCAACCTAATCCAGAATGAAGTATTTTAAAATTAATTATATCATAAAGAAAACTCATTGACCTTTTTTGCAGTGCTTGTTTTGTTCTGAGCATGACTTGTTCATTTGGTGCACTTTGCTGAGGTGCTCTATTTTGGGAGGAATATTTCCCAAGGTGAGTTGGAGATCATTCTCCACTTGCAGCTGTGAATGAAACTTTGTTTTTATTAAAGTCAGAGCAGAGAATCCTGTTCCACACAGATATATGATAATGAAGGGAAGCAGCGCCCGTGTTACCTTCTCTACAAGAAGGGGATATTCTTTGAATTGAGAGTAAGGTGGAAGGTGAAGGAAGGAGGGGAGTTCCATAGGTAGGGTTGCAAGGGTTGGGAAACTTGTCACGACCCACAGTTTGGAAACTGCTGCTCTAGCACTCTCCTTGTTTGTCCATCACTCTCGCTTTGTCTCATTTCAGTTGTATTGTTTTTTTGTCATTAGTGTTGAAATGAGCCCACTCAAGGAAACTGAAAACTCAGAGTACCAGATGATGAGCATTATGATAAATTAATTTTGCATGTGAGTATCAATGTTTACCTTGAGATGAATAATAAGCCAATTATAATGAGAAGGTCATCGCGCTTTGAAATTGGGTTCTTGACAGAAAAATCATCATCTGATGATTTTTCTCTCTCCCTTAGCATGAGTTTTTTTTTTTAATGGTATAGGCAATTCCTGATAAGTCAAACTTCGGATGACTTGAAGCAATTTCCCCAGTCCCTAAAAGTTTGAGTTAGAGTTTTCACTGTATATGGCTCATGGTGGTGGGCTCATGGGTCTAAGAGGATTTTTTTCCATATATGAAAAATGGCATGGCACAGCAGTCAACTGCTGCACTCACAATCAGCATGCAGCACTATTTTGTGGCATGAGAAAAATCCTCCTAGATTCATGAACCTCTGCATCTAACTGTCCCTTGAGAATCTATTGCCAATCAAAATAGGGTGGTGACTTTATAAACAACCTTATATATATAGGGTGGACAGTAAATATTCATACCAGATTAAAGTTTTGTATTTTCTCTAATAATAATTTCCCATCACAACTGAATCTCAGCTATACATGAAGATCCAATGTTCACCAAATTCACAGAATTTTTTTGTGGACCCTCCTCTTCTTGAGAGCAACTTTGAGTTTTTGAGTACTCTTAATTGCACTGGAGGGAATGTTGTTCAGCTCCTCTTTCAGCACCAGTCTAACTGATTCTGGTTGCTGGGTCTCATTTTTTAAAACTTACTCACAGTGCATTCCAAATATAGTAATCAATTTTTTTATAGTCAGGGTTGTATGAAAATCATTCATGTATGTTGGTAACATCTGCTGCACTGTCTACAAGCCAGCATTTTGTATGTCCTGGCTTGTGCCTCCTAGTGTCTTGGTGAAATACCCAAGACTTGCCATTAAAGAAATGTTGACCTATTGGTATAAGGCTCTTTTTTTCCCTTTACTTTTCTAGTGGATGTTGAAATATAAAATTTTCTTGTGATATGAATATTCATGCCCCTCCTATTAGCTGTGGACTCTACCCATATATATTATCATTGCATCATTTTGCATTATGAGGTAACTGTGATGTTACAATGGTTCTCACCTCATGTTTCCCCCACCCCAATTACTACCATTCCTCATCCTTTAATCTAATTGGGAGGTTTCCATCATCCCATGATGTCATAATATTGTTAGCTTGTTCAGCACTCTTGCATTTCACTAAGTTATACTGGTAGCTTCTTGCTGGAGAGAGGCATCTTGAGTGACATGATTAATAGTGACTTGAGAGGTATTTTTGTCAGCAGCTCTTAGTAGTTCAAGAAAAAGATCAGTTCCTTGAATCCCTCACAAACCTTTTCCTAACTGTCTTGTGATTATCTCTTGGTCAATGTCACTCTACCTGTTGCCTCTTCTATCAATGAGATATGTATATGTCTCTTGCATTTCATGTATAAATGCCCTGGTCATGAAATGATGGTGCAGACTCCTATTGCTAGATATTTAATTGTTAGATTGTGTATTTTTTGTATTGCAAAGAGAACACTAAAATTTGTTCTGTGAAAGTTTTGAAGTCTGTAGGTTGTAGGCATAGTCACAGTCATTGCAACTTCAGCAAGAAAATTTTGTTTTTCTGTGTATCTGTAGGCAGTAGTTTCAGCAATGTTTACTGGTGTGCCCCATTAAAGAAGCCCCCAAAAAAAAGCCTGTTTCCCAGAGCTGCTTTTTTATTGCCATGTTCTGGACTGTGCATAGTTATCAAATTGTATCTTTCAAAGGAAAAGTCACCATTAAAGGGGTGTTATTAAATGAAGGGCTGGAGAGGGAAGAGACTGCACAGGACAGAGTCCATGGCTCTGGACATGGTGTAGGACACTAACTATTCTCTTCCCTTTCTGCCCTTATATTCTAAACACACTGGGGTCATTCCACACCAAATCGACCAGCGAGAAAGCTCGACCATGGTCGTGCTTTCTCGCTGGTTGATTTGGCATGGAATGACCCACTGTCATATTCAGGCCTTACCTTCTCCCCTGAGGCCTATGGATTCTGCACTATCAAGAATACTATGGTGAAGGCACAGCACAAAAAAGCAGGCATCTGAGGAGAGAAATCTTGAACAGTGCTACAACTATTCAAAAGCCACCTTATGTGAAAAAGTAACATTCTATGATTGCACTTTAAATGACACGCTTTTTATCCAGATGCCCTCAACACTTGAAACTTTCATGAAACAACTTTTGTAGTGCCTTCAATGAAATGCAAAAAAAATTACTACAACCATTCTTATTTGACACAAAGCCTACATAATAAAATTTTTACAATTATTCATAAGGCATTAAACAGGACCCTTTTTGGACCCACCAGATATTGTGCAGGCGCTTGCATCTATACTCAGGTTGCGCTAAGATTCTTGCCCTGGCCTCCTGCCCATGCAACCCAGGGGTCCCAAGACTGCTGGATTGAATATCATACTGCTTGGTTACATTAAGTCAGCAAATGCACATGGATTGCTGGACTTTTACTTATGGGGAACCCTTCAAGATTTCCTTGTGCTTCACTTGGAAAGTAACCCCCTTAATTATCAGGGTACCCTTCCATATCAGGCCTGAGGGTCCTGGGGACCCCTGCAGCAAGAAACGTAGCACAACCCCAGTATACTATATCATGTATCAAATATATAACCAAAAATATGCTCATTTGTCCAAGTTGAGATGGGTCATTTCATTCTGTGGATGTATATAGTGTGTTGTTCCTATGTAAATCTCACTTTAAATAATTCTGCGAGCTAGCTGTTCTATAGGCCTTCAATTGTTTATGAAAATATCCTCAACATGTCTCTTCAAATCTCTATTTCAGGTCATCCAACATGTCTTCAGTTCACTCCAAATATGATCATTTCCGTGAAGAAGTACAGGTGGCAGTGCATTGAATGCAAATGCTGCACTATCTGTGGGAATTCAGACAATGATGTAAGTCACTTTTATGTTGAAAAAGAGCCTCTCATCTATTGAAAAATTTTTATTTTTGCATATTTTGATCCTTTCCCCCTTCAGGATCAGTTGCTGTTTTGTGATGACTGCGACCGTGGCTATCACATGTACTGTCTCTCCCCTCCTCTATCAGCACCTCCAGAGGGAAGCTGGAGTTGCAGTCTCTGCATCAAGGAATTCCATTCCAAGTGAAATATTCCCTCTGTAATCTATCCCACTTGAAATTGCAAGGTGTAAAGCCATCTAGTTGTTTTATATGTATCTCATGACCTTTCACTGTTTCTCAACATGGGTTTCTGATGTCATGAATAAACCTTCCAGTAGGCTTGTATATTGTGACTTAGTCATTCTTATCAAGAAACAAAAGTCATGGGGGGAGAGAGTTGAATTGCTCTCGTTACCCCCACTTGGATATGACCCCAGACTGATGTCTCCTCATTACCTAGCTTGTGATAATTTTAGATCAGTATTGATATTAAAAACGCTGGAACAGAAAATTATGCTTATGATGAAGAATGAGACATCTCCTGATGTAACAGCATACATTGAAAGAGTATGAAAGTTTCATAATATGCATTAATAAGCTCATTTTATACTTGAAAAGGTTGTGATTAGTTTCTCAAAGTAGGCACTTATTTCTGATGTTTAGCTTCAATATGAATATTTTACATGATGATTTGAATGTAGGTTGGTAGTAATGATATTTCTTACTGTTTGGAGTGAGTGGAAAAAATGAGTGGGCCTGGATTTGTTGGTATCAAGTTCTGTCAAGAATGGTGAGTTTCATGTTGGCTTGTCTTGCTTAGGTCATATGGATGCATGCCATAGCTGAAAGTATATTTAAAGAAAAAAGGTGTTCCATTGTTCACTTATTGTGAGGTGAGTAATTTTTTGTGTGCTTCATAGTTACCACCAGATGAAAAAAAGGAGCCTGGTATCCTTTTCTAGCTGCAAGAGGGTTAGAAGATATTGCAATAAAACCTAAAGCATTAAGCAATGGTCAATAGCCTAAGTATCATGCCTCACCTAAACCAATATCAGCTAAGAGAAATGATCAAGTGGTTGCATGAGATAGCCATTTCACATATGAAAGAGCTTTTTATTGGCTGGGTAACTACAGCAAAACATTGAACTGTGCCTTCTCATTTCATGTTGAAACAATGACACCCTCTTTTCAAAGGCAGTTGTATCACTATTTTACTATCATCTACAGGGATGTCATGGTTTTACCATCAGCTTCTTTTGTTTTTGGTTCTGTATTAACTGAATGTGTTCATTATAACTCAAAGTTAGGCCTACTTGCTTGCCAGGACAGTGAACTTGGATCAAAGGTCAGGCAAGTATGGGCAACTAACAGAATGAAGCTAAAATGGAGGGTAGTAAAAAGATTGTTAGTGCAATCAATTGACTTCTTTTCCAGCTAAAAATTCTAGCTGGAATGTCATTCTGGATGTAGGCTAGTCATGCAGGATGTTTCCATGCTGGCATCCATAGGGAAATTGGATATGGATATGAAATTGGAGGATGATGGGAACCAGCCTGATTTCAAGTCTTAAATCACTTTGTAGTTCATCCCTCATGAAAGAAAGCACTAACATTTGACAAGATAGTGTGAAGGAAGCAAACAAAATGTCCCTAATGCATTAATTAATCCATCTAATTCCATGATATATTTCTGGAATTTCCTCTTGTATATGGATGAAACCTTGGTGTTGGCATTTGTGCAGGCAATTAAAATTAGGGTAACTGCCTGGCAATTATTGGAATTCATTATCACAGAATTTCATCCTCTAGAACTTCAAAAAACAGCTCAGAATAGTTTTGTTAGTGAGTGTTGGAAGGCAGTACTCACTGGAGTACTATTGTTATAAATTGAATTATTTGTAAGGAAGTGATATGAAGTGGGAAGAAACTCTTGTTTGTCTGAACGGAGACAAACTTTTGTAAAGCCTGGCACTGGCTATTTTGATCCCAACATTGAACCCTCTAGATTTACATTGCTGAAGCTACATATATGGATTGTGTATACCCCAATTTATGGAAACACTTGGAAATTTTTGGCTTCCCAGAACTTGCCAACAGTCACTTGAACATTTATGAGTGGACACTTATCAATAACAGCAGAAAATAGTCATTTTATGAATGAGGGTTGCTTTTTACTGATTCTATCTTTTGTTCAATAGAGTTGAATGCAGTAAAGGCTCAAGTATGATCATTTCTTGTCAGGAGCATTGAAAAGCAGGAACAAAGCCAAAGGATCATTTAAATGAATTAGGCCTATGCCTTGGTTGATTGCACCAAATGCAATAATGCCTCTTACAATCTCACTGAGTTGGAGTGCATAAGGTAATTTTATGTCAAGGTCTGTCTTTTCTCTTCCATCAGTGGCAGAATTGCACTTTTATACTTATACAAGGTGTCCTTAAAAATAAATTACACTTTGAAGTTCGATATTTCCAGAACGGTAAGGCATAGGACAGTGAAATTTTAGGGGGATACTCAGGGGGTCATGGGATTTTATTTGAGACTGTAATGCAAAATTTAAAAAATTTTTATTTTTCCCCCATATTTGCACTCTTGACAGTACTGAACAACTACTGAAAGTATGTAAAAATTTTCAGTAAGAAGCAGAGGCAAATTAATAAAGCTTTTCTATGTCAACAACTATAATGCTGTTGTTGCCTTATGAAAATACTGTGCAGCACACAGCCTGCTTTTGGGGCCCTGCTTGAGACAAGCCCTGATGAATTTGGTCGCTAAGTTCGAGGAGACAGGTTATGTTTGTAACAAACCACATGGAGGCAAACCATGAAACCTTGTAGATGTTGTTGCTGAAATCGGGTACGATTGACGAAGAGCCTTGCTCAAGTGCACATGAAACAAGCAGCAGTCATGCTGTCGCCCACCTTCTGGATCTTCCCCATTCAACCATGCCAAGGTTCTAAGGTAAACTCTAAAAAAATGTTTCCATACAAGCTGAAACATGTCCAAGAACATGTCCAAATGTTTGTTCATTCCATGTGCACTTGTGCTAGACGCTTCATCAATCACACCTCTGATTTCAGCAACATCTACAGGGGTTCACGGCTTGCCTCCATGCGGCTTGCTAAAAATACAACCTGTCTCTTCGAACTTATCAACCAAATTCATCAGAGCTTGTCTTGAGCAGGGCCCCAAATGCAGGCTGTGTGCTGTGCAGTATTTTTGCAAGGCATTACACTTGTTGGTGTAGAAAAGCTTTATTAGTTCACCTCTCTGCTTCTTAGTCAAAATCATGACTTTTCTATCTATGACTGAAAATTATTACATACTTTCAGTAGTGGTTCAATACTGCCAAGAGTGCAAATATGGGGAAAAAATAAATATGTAAAAAATTGTGCAGAATAGTCTCAAATAAAATCCCATGAACCCCTGAGTATCCCCCTAAAATTTCACTGTCCTATGCCTTACCATTCTGGAGATATTGAACCTCAAAAGTGTAAGTTTTTTATGGACACCCTGTATACAAGGGGCGTTCAAAAAGTTTTTCCCCTGAGGCACATTAAGTTGTAATACACCATTCATATTTTTTTCATAGAAAGACAGATGTCTTTGATGATGAATAGAAAATTTTCAACTAATTTGTCTATGATGGAAAGCTTCTATGAATTTTTTTCAATGTGCTACCAAGGAGTCTGTTGAAGGGGTATTAAAATTGAAAAGAATGCTGTTATGAATTTTCTAACCTTGAAGGAGTCGGTTTCTCGGCAGATCTTTTGTCGGCTGAGAGGATACTGTATTATTGACCCTACTCTGCAAGATCCAAGAAGGAAAATGATTCCTTCAAGGTTAGAAAATTCATNCAACTTATTTGTCTATGATGGAAAGCTTCTATGAATTTTTTTCAATGTCCTACCAAGGAGTATGTTGAAGGGGTATTAAAATTGAAAAGAATGCTGTTATGAATTTTCTAACCTTGAAGGAGTCGGTTTCTCGGCAGATCTTTTGTCGTCTGAGAGGATACTATATTATTGACCCTACTCTGCAAGATCCAAGAAGGAAAATGATTCCTTCAAGGTTAGAAAATTCATCACAGCATTCTTTTCAATTTTAATACCCCTTCAACAGACTCCTTGGTAGCACATTGAAAAAAATTCATAGAAGCTTTCCATCATTGACAAATTAGTTGAAAATTTTCCATTCATCATCAAAGACATCTGTCTTTCTATGGAAAAAATATGAATGGTATATTACAACTTAAAGTGTCTCAGGGGAAAAACTTTTTGAATGCCCCTTGTATATAGAGAAAGGCATGCATCCCATACATTTGCATTATCATCAGTTGGAACTATGCTCCATTAGCTCATATGTCCATTTCTGTGATGTGCTTGATGAGTGGCAGAAATTATTCAATATTTTATTTCACTTGCTACATTGAGTTATGTGGCTCACCTTTTTGAACCGAGGGAATTCTTTCTGCACCAGATAAAACACCATCGACTTTAGATTTCCCCCAAGAGCAACATGAAACACAAAAATATCTCTTTGACATGCCTTACATCTATAGGTATTAGCATATTTCCACATAGCAAGCTCATCTTAGGAAGAATGGATTGAAAGGAACAACAGTAAAGTTTTACCTTGTTGTCCACCCCATCCCTGGTGGAACTCTTAACCTTTTGGGGTCCACACCCAAGTTATCTTGTGTTGGCCTCATGATGAGGGATGGAAAAAACTTAGATGACAGGGCTGCCTAATCCAAAATACTTGGATCCCAAAGGGTTAACCCCATGTGAACCAGTTTTGCAGAGAGCACTTTAACACTTTCGCTGCCAAGCCATTATTTGGAGGCCGTTCCCCTGAGGCCAAAGTAATCCTCCTAATTCTGGTGTGCGTGACACAAGCGATTCCATGAAAGGTGGTGATCCACTGGAGATGATGAACGCATGGGGCGGCAATCGACAAGCCGTAATGACGAAACTTAGCTTGTCCGCAATGACTGTCGGCAATCAAATGGTACCTATGTCATACCGTTGAATTTCTAACCAATCTTGGAGTGCCATTGCTCCCGCATTCTTCGTATTCCTTGGATCTCGAACCTTACGACTTCAGGCTGATTCCAAAAATGAGGTGCCTTTGATGAATGGCCGCCGCTTCGACGACATAGGCGCTTGCCAATCAACTTGCGACCAACGCATTGGACAAATTTGCGAAGAATGGGTTACAGTCTGTTCTAAACTCTTTACAAAAGAAAGGAAATGTGTGTTGCAAGTCAGGTTGAACTAGAGGGTTGACTGGAAAAAATTAAGCAACTTGAACAATTTTTTTTTTATGCAGATAAATTCTTCAGCGAATTGACATGAAAATGTAAGGATACCTTGTTGACGAGGTTCTTCAAGAGCTGTTGAAGTACAGTATATGCACCCTTGCCCATCTACTCTTGGGTCATGACAGATTTAATCGAATTGGTCAAATTTTCTGAGTGAACAGGAGAGTCATGACAGATTTAATCGAATTGGTCAAATTTTCTGAGTGAACAGGCATGTGACTGCCAATGGGGAGGTACGAATCTGCATTTGATTTTTGCCTAATGGATCAGTTCCTCTGGGATGATCCTCGTGAAAAAAATTAATAGAACTTTGTCAAAAATGTGTACTTATCCATAAAAATTTCATGTATCTGCATGCATTTTCAGGGATCCTCACGCAATTTGGATTCGTGCCTTGCAATGGCTGTCGCATGCCCTTTCTTTGCCATCTCAGCAAAATATGCCATAACTCATGAATGGGTATCCATAAATTCATATAATTTCAAGAGCTCTAGGAAAACATTGTAGCCAATGTGTTCCATTAAATTTTCAGACTAGTGAATTACAAGGTATGGATTCTATAGAAAACTTTCAAGTTGCATTCTTTTCTTGTCATCCATGCATTCCAAAAGGGATCATTCTGAAACAGAGCGTCTGCACATAGTTTGCTCATATGAAAACCGGTTCTGGACCTTTTTGATAAGTCCACGTACATACTATATATAAAGACTCCCGTAATATGCCCTATATGCAGAAATGAGGAAGAAGTAACTTCCACTTTACCCTTATACGGAGATATGCTTATATTGAATACATTGTAAAAAAAAGAAATGAGAAATGAAACACCGCCAATTTGATTTAAAATTGACCTCATCAGAAGGCGACGATAAAATTCGTAAGATGAAAGGAAGAGGTCAATAGATCGTATCATGCAAAGCAATGCAAACCACCCGTCGGCAGGTTGTATGATCTGGTAGAAAGGACCTGTACGACCCACCGGCGGGTCGTATGACCCAGGAGTAGAGAGAATGTACGACACCCTGGCGGGTCATATGGCCTAGGAGGAGAGAGCCCTTACGACCCGCCAGCGGGTCGTATGGCAGTGAAAGTGTTAAACTGTAGAAACAAGAGTTTTTGCTGAGGGCTGCCCCTAATGGAAGTAGAATGAAGCATTTTGCAACACCCCATGATTGAAACGGGGGTTGCAATACGACCGTCTAGCAGAGCAATCATCACGTCAGAACATTTTTGACAGAAGCAGAAAAGGAAATTTTGATTGAATATTTCTAACATGTGACTGCAAAGGGTTAAAGTGCAGGCATCAGAGGACTCTGCTGTGATTCCCTGTTAGCATTTTCCCCTCATTGCTTTAGATCTTCTAGTTGATGAAGTGTAATTAGAATTCAATTGATTGCAGTGGTCTGAGTGCCACTGCAACTTGTGATGCCTTTCCAAGCTCTGATTTAGTCATGAGGGGAAAATCCTATTGTTTTAAATTATGTTTCAAAAACTTATCACTAACATTATCATGAATAGGATTTTGCCTTGTTATTCCCAAAGCAACAACATGCTGTACCCAAAGGAAGACAAGGAGAACAAAGTCTTGCACTATGCTGTGAGTTTTCTGTTGCCTCTTCCCAAGTTCACTGCAGTGGGCTAATGACAGGAAGATTTGAACACATTCTTTTACTCCCTGTTTAGTGCAGAAACTGTGATTACAAGCAGCTGGCTGACAACAACTGTATATATGTGAACCGCATTACTCATGAAGTCGAGTGAGCACTCTGCATTGATTTCTATGATAGTCCTGTCCAACTTCTTGATTCTGCAATGGTCATGGTTTTGTCAATATTCTACCTCTTACCTAATTATTATGACTTTCCTCATACTTTTGTCAGTGAGCTGACTCAGATAGTGGCAGATGTGATCTCAGACCCAACACTCCCACGATCTGAGGATCATCAATGCCCCAAATGTGGACATCGTGAAGCAGTTTTCTTTCAGGCTCAAACTAGGCGTGCAGAGGTCAGCTCATTTTTGGATTGTTTATCAACCTAGAAAATGCATGAATTTCTCAAATGATTGTTTTCTATCTATAGGAAAAAATGAAGTTATATTATGTGTGCACCAATGCTCACTGTACTCACCGGTGGACTGAATGATGCCACATTTTTTTAGAAAGCTACAAGAGTGGTTCTTTCACAAAGCCCAAGTTCTTGAATGTTTTGTGTTCTTTCAATCTCCAGCTATGTACCTGATGGAAACATGCAGTAAATTGGTATATGGTTTTTCAATGCAATCTCTTGTTCCATGACAGTGTCATGAATGGTATCAAGCATGATTAGGGATGCAGTCAGTACCAGAATCTGCAATCCTTGGACAAGTCCAGTGTTACAAATACCTCAATGTATACATATCTTCAAGCTATTCCCATAGTTCATTTAACATTATGCTCTGTCTTGAGTGAAATTTTTTCATCCAGTGAATGCTCAAGAGTGCAGTATATGGTGTATTGAGGATGTGAATGGGAAAGTGGCAATGGGTTTTGTCAAGTCATACTGTGATATACAAACCATCATCCCATAATGTGGCGAGTGCTTAACATATGGCGAGTAATTGCCATAGTCTTTATCCTTTGGCTTGTTGGGCTGTTGGTTGTACTTGGTCCTCTCACACCAAATCCACCCTGTGATGACCCCAGCCTCAGTCGAAAGCTTGACTCCCGGATTCGACTTTTAGAGAAACAGCTCTCAGCTGCAAAGGCAGAGCATGTCCATGTCCTTGACTTGCTAAAGCAGTCTTCTGAGTAAGAAAGTCATTGTCCATTGCTATCCTTGTCTCTCTTGGTCTGTATTGATGACTGGTTGATGTTTTTTTTTGTTTTTTTAGTTACTTGAAGGATGGAAAAGAGAAGCCAAGTGCACACTTGCAGTCAGCACTCAATGCTTACCTTTCTGGGGGAAATCCTCGAAGTAAGTCTTCATAGGCTGATGGTTCCCCTTGAGTTTGAATCAGGTGGTGTTTATCATGTGCATTCATTAAACTGCATCTGAAACATAGCTCAAGTTATGGATTGATGTTTGATTCAGTGAACCAGGATGCACCATCAGCAGAATCCAGTTCAATACCTAACAACATGGCTGAGGTTAGTCGGCGTCGAGTTGAAGAACAAGTTGATGAAATGTGGATGTACCTGAGAGCCTCCTTTGAGAAGTTAGAGCAGAGCATGCAATCCAAAGAAGGAGATGTTGCAAAAGACGCTCTGGATGCTCTCCATGCCATTCACTCTAAGGCTGCTGATCACTACAGGTAGAACTATTTGATAAGTGTGTTATCTGCCTTTCATGTTTTTATGTCCTGCAGATACAATGCTGAATATTGCATTTTGCTCTTTCTTTTTTATAAACATGCACAAGAGTAACTTTGATGCAGTTTTTGTGAGGGAATGAAGCCTCAAATTTTTATTTAACCCTTTGATACATAAATTTTAAAATCTTTTTTGGAAAGCAGCAAAAATTGTGATAGGGACTCAGTAGGGGTTAAATAGAACTATGGTGCAAAAAAAATTATTCCATTTTCTAGTACTGAATATAGGTTGTTTACAGTTGGCTATCCCCATGGTATGAAATCAAGTAACACATTAATCCTGTATGCATGACTTTTTATTGGCCTCTTGGTGGTCACTCTCAACTACCTCCCTTATGGTCATCTACCTCGTTAGTCAACAAAGAACAGATGATTTAGTGCTGTAATTAATGTAGTTTACTTTAGACAGAACAGAAATGTAAAAAAAATTCACCAGATATCCGGAAAGAGGTGCCAGACTCCAAAAAATTTCCTTGCCTTATATGGCTTCTTGTCTAACTTTCCCACCAACTGTCACATCTCTTGCTTTGTTTACTCAAATGGAAGATTTTCTGCATGCTATGTGGCTCTCAAGTAATACAAAGATAGAGGAAATTTAAAACTATTTCCAACGAAAGCCGAGGAAAAAAATAAGTAGGGGGTGGTTTCCCCATGAAACCACACCATCACAAAGGGTTAATCTGTAGTGATTGTCATTGGTAGCATGCCACAACATTGAATTTTTTTCTCACTTGTCCTTCCAAATTGCTTGTACTTCCAAGGTTGGGGAATTGGAAAGGTATCATCCCATTGAAGAGTAAAAAAATGTCCAAAACACTCTCCAATTGCATTTTATGACAATTTAACTGAAGTGCACCTTTAGTGCATCATTCCATCACTGGCAAAACATCACTGCATGCCAGCCAATGAAAACTCTAAATGTATATATACATGTGGCAAAACTGAGACACTTCTGAAATTGTGTGGGTATTTTTAACTTGATTGTTTTCAGCTTGTCTAGCTCTATAGCTTCAAGCTTCTTGAAGTTATTCATCAGGATGGGTGCCTGTGGTATCATTGAATGCGTTTTAGCATGGTATTTTGATTGAAATGGTGGTCATATGCTTTATTCTCTCTGCTGGATGCTGATGCTAGATTTGAGCATCTAGCATCTCCATCCAGCAGAGAGAATGAAGCTGATGACCACCATTTCAATCAAAATACCATGCCAAAAAAGCATTCAATAAAGTTATGGCAATGGTATGGCAAACATACTTCTCATCATTCCCATACCACAGTTTCCTTATCAGTCACTTATTAAAGCACTTGATACTCAGACTGAGATATACTTGTAGCTCTGAATGACCCCTTGGCCATGTCCTGACCACACTAGCAGCTATCTTCCAGCAACCCTTGATTTGCAAGCATTTACAAGGGTGTTTCAATAAGTAAAGACACAAAGCATCACTAGGCTAGTAATATTTATTTCTTGGTCATGATATTTAATTTTCTTCTCAACACAATCCTCCCATACAGAAATGCATTTGTTCCATCTTTCTACAAGCTTGCATATGCCTGCAACATAGAACTTCTTGGGTTGATGCCATAGCCACGATGGGATGGATTTCTTTCACAGCTTGATTACATTTCAAGTGGTTGCCTGGTAATGCATCTTTAAGTGGTTGAAAAAGGTGTTTGAATGTTCGCACTGAAATAAGACAAAAGGTCTTTTACTGAAGTATGGTACTGATCCAGCATTTTCAATATATTCCCAGTTGGAAACAAACATGCATTTAGAGGGTATTTATGTTCTTATAAAGCATCAAGGATGTTTCAGAAATTCCCCATTCACCCATTCATCCCACAGTGAGTTGTCAGGCATTTATATAAAAATAATTCCAGTATGTTCCATATTGGAAACATGATTCAGTGAAGGGTTAGGAACTGAGAAGCTCACCTCAGTCTGAGTAATGTGAGTACTTTCATGATTGGCTGATGAGGATCCAGTAGTGTGTGGAAGAGTAGAAGTATGTTTGGATTGTGAAGGTATGACAAGCTGCCATTAATCAAGCAAGTAAAATGCCTGAAAAGTTACAGCAGTCTTCTCAATTTTTGCATTTTGCTGTGCACATTCACTTCCATAATCAATTTCTTCCCCCTTAAAAGTTTAAATTCCTTGTCAACTGAATGTTTCACTATTGATGCAGAGTAATGCAGCATTTGACCACTGAATGTTGCTCATTTGTCAACAACATGCAGCTAGGTTTTGATTCAGTTCATCTACCTATTTGACAGAGCAACAAAAGCTGACCTGGATAAGTTAATGAAAGACACCAACCCAGGTGAATGGAGGGAGAAAGAAGCAGCCTCATTGGCAAATCTTGTACAGCGGAGACTCAGGTTTCTTCAGAATCCTGAAAGCTGTGATAAATCCCGCAAACTTGTCTGTTCCCTCACGAAGGTCTGTCACATGTTTCTCTGCATTTCCCTCCCTAGCATTCTTCTTTCTGCCATCTCTTAACCATATTCTTCTGTTTTCTAGGCATGTGGATTTGGATGTCAAGTCCATCATGTCACCTATTGCCTGTTAATGGCTTATGCAACTGAACGAACTCTTATTCTCCAGTCCTCAAAGTGGAAATATGACTCAAAGGGCTGGGAGAACATGTTCATGCCCCTTTCAGACACATGCACAAACCAGCATGGGATTCCAGCTGCTTGGAATGGAGGTTTGATCATAATCTAAGTATTGAAAGCATGTACTCCTGGAATTATAGAGTGTGGAACCATTTGTTGTTCCCAGGAAATGAGAAGGAGGATGTAATCAGCCTGCCAATCATCGATAACATATCTCCAAGGCCAGTACACTTACCACTTGCTGTGCCCAGTGATTTGTATCCTCGGCTAAGTCGATTTCATGGTAATCCACCTGCATGGTGGATGGGTCAGCTGCTATCATATGTGATGAGGTTTCAGCCTGACACTGAAGCCTTTCTCAAGAGAGCTGGGGAGTCCCTTGGATTCCACAATCATAGCCCCATCGTAGGGTTCGTTCTTCAAGTTTTTCTTTTAAATCATTTGAACCTTCCTCATCAAATGGCTTCTTTTTTTTTTCAGGGTACATATTCGAAGAACTGACAAGGTTGGAACTGAGGCTCAGTATCATTCTGTTGAGGAGTATATGAAATGGGTAGATGACTGGTTCCTTCGAGAGGAGGTTCGACTTGGAAGTGTCATCCCTCGTAGGGTGTTTGTGGCCAGTGATGATCCTCGGGTCATCTTGGAAACCAGGGAAAAGTTGTATCCATTGCTTCTCAAATCTCTTCATTGCCACTGTTGTCCTGCTTATGTGCAATTTCATCTGATTTCAGATTTCCTCTCTATGAAGTGTTGGGAGATCCAAAAGTGGCCCAGTCAGCTGCTGTCTCGTCTCGGTACAGTTCCGAGTCCCTACAGGGTGTTATTATTGATATCCACTTTCTTTCTCACTGCAGCTTCCTTGTTTGCACCTTCTCTTCTCAAGTGAGTTTCTGCAAGCATTTCCTTGTACTGTAAGATTAACATTAATTTGTTGTGTAGGTCTCCTTTTACTTCTCATACAAACTTAAAAGTTTGTATGAGAAGTATCCTTGTCTTTTGGCAATGACATATTCCCATCCTGAAAAATCTTCAAAATGCCCTGAACAGAGCCAATTTGTTTTGGCATCTCTTATACACCTATCCATAGTATTCTAAAGCTCATTGAGGGAAGGTCACTGACTAACAATCTTCATCTGATAACATTCATGACATTATCAATGAAACAGCACCAAACACTGACCAGAAGGTTCATCTTTGTGTTCAAGATGGTTTGTTAACATAGGTCATTGGATAAAGTTAGCACAAGGCCAAATGTTAAAAGAAATTATTTCTGAGCTCATTTCAAGTGCTTTTCTGGTCTTCCATTAAGTCAATGGGACTCAAATTGAGGCCTGTGGGCCGCATGTGGCCTATGAAGGCCTTACATGTGACTTGTGAAGACTAAATGTACTGTGCAGTGAAAAGAAACCCACAATGAACACTATAACCCCAGCTGGATTATTTAATTCATGCAAGTCGACTGCTTTTTCAAATAGCCTGCACAAGTTTGGTCATGTCCTTATTCGCATTTGACTCAAAAATTTGAGTACTGCTGCTTTAAGTGAAGGTTAAGTGATACTCTAACTACAGTCTGAACCATGGAGTGGACAAGGAAATATCTCCCTTTTGTGAATAATTGGGAAGAAGATTGAAGAACAGGTTGACCCATTGAATTTCCACTGGGAAGAGAGCAAATTTAAAGTAAATCATCAGCTCATGATGCGAAGGGCATTCTCTGGGTGTTACCAATAAAATATTTGCCCATCATGGCAAAAGGAGTGTTACCAATAAAATGTTAGCCCATCATGGCAAAAGATAACATAAGCCATCAGTCATGCCTGGTGCACATGCTCAAACTTGTTTGATTGATGTTGGTTGATCAGATGCATGCATCCTCCGGCTGATGCTTGCTTAACATCCAAATTAGAATTACACACTCAGCAATGGTCCAGTAGTGAAGTGGCATGAGAGAAGATTAAAACTGGTATTATCAGTGAAGCCACCTCTTTTCTCATTCCTCAGGTTATTGGGCGTATTGTTTTTTTAGGGCTTCACTCCTTCCTTGAAACTTTAATTGATTTCATGCCACACTGTCTGAGTTTTGTTCCAAATTTCTCCAATGTTACTCAATTTCTCATTGGTCTTATAATTATAAGTTCAATAAAGTAGTGTGAAATTCATTTTTTAATGGGGAGCAGTTAGGCCTATAAGGGTTAACCTCAAAGCTTTTGAGATGTTGTGTAGCATTAGATTGATTATATGAGCCTGTTTGGAGTTTCATGAACCACTTCAGCAAGGACTGTAACATTAGGCTTATATGGAGTTACTCAAACCATCTTGACAAGGTCTGAGGCAATAGCTAGACTATCTATCTGAAGAGAGTATACCCTGAGAATGAAATGCATGTTGGGTGCCATCAATCAGTAACCATGTCTCTGGACAATGTTTCTGTATTGCAGTTTATTGAATTGCCACTGCTAGCTACTGCTTCAGTCTCACCTCATGCCTATGAAATCAGCACAGATGTGTATTAGACATTAAAAAATAAAAGATCCAGGCACTGATATGAAAGCAGAAGTAGTCATAAATCCCAAATAACTCCAGTACAATATCCAGCCACCTGGGGGCAGGACTGAAGCCAGCATGCTAAGTCCAAGTGAATGACTGCTAATTTCATTTTTTTATTGCAAAATGGTAAATCACAAACTACAAAAGGGCTCTTTTCATGATATGCAAGTCAATATCTTTTTTTGGTTGGTCTCTTTCCTCTGGAAACCCTCAGGAGTGGCTTCCCATGGGGGGGAGGGAGAAAAAAAGAAGAAAAATTCATGTCTTTAAATAGTGATATTCGGTGTTCTCCACAACCCTAGGAAGATTGAGCTTCAAATTTGCTGGACTGATTCTATGTTGAGAAGGTAAGAAGTATGCCCAATTTCGTTCCTGCCTGTGCTCTCAGGGAAGAATATGAGGAGGTAGAATTTTGTTACAGGAAGAGGTGGAAGAAAGGTAATAGTGCTGAAATAATAATAAGAAAGGTAGTAATACTGTGCCTATTGATGCAGACATTGTCTGAAAGACTTTTTGAAGCAGGTCTTCATTGTTGGTCATAATTGTTGGTGAATTTGTTGGGAATTCATTGGGAATTCGTGGGCTCAACATCTCTTCGTGGACTGGGAGATGTTGATGTCAAACGTGTAACCAAGGAAACATGCTTTTAAAACTTTCTATCCCCCTCAGGTGTTCACATTGTTTCATACTTATTCCAATTCAAAGAATCAGTTGGGTCCAATTTATCCTTATATAGGAACATGATTGAATGCTGCAGTTAACATTTGTAACCCTCAATTGAACATCTAGACCAGTGGTTCCCAATCTTTTTTCATTTGTGGCACACATAAGGACACTTGAACTTTCCACGGCACACCTAGCCGTTTACTTACTTTCAATGGAAACTTGTGCTTGCTTCGCCGAACACAGCAGTTTGATATGAGGTGTGATAGTGCTACTATCAGCTTGTTTTCTACTGAAAGATGGCATTCCCTCTTGTTTTAAATTTTTTTTTTAGTTTTTGTTTTAGTTTCTTTGTCAACTCTGAAATCTCACGGCACACTTGCAGCCCACCAGTGTGCCACAGCACACCGTTTGGGAAACACTGATCTAGAACCATTCTATGGTACAGGGTGGTCCACAAATTGTGCAACAAATTTATTTGATAATAATTGAAATTACACTATATCTACAAAAATGAAACTTGAACTAACTTGAGGAATAGAGTCTTGAATTTCATTTTTACCTTTCATTTAATGCAAATATATACTTTTTTACTCAAAAATTATTTGATTAAGATTTCCACCATTCCTGTTGACAAATTTTCTGTAACTTAGGAAAGCCATATTAGTGTTTGTATGCTAGTCCATAATGCCCCCACAAAAAGAAGTCTGGGGCAGTTATGTCCAGTGATAGTACAGAGCAGGGTATTTCACAATTCCTTGAAAGAAGCCTTGGGCCAAAATGTAACAAATTTTTGGTCTAAGTCCCATCTTTGCCTGAACTTTGTAGAAGAAAAGATGTTCAGACACTAGATGGTTCCAACAAGATGGGGCAACATGTCATATTGCAAAAGACATAATGGAATCACTGCCGCAACATTTTGGCCCAAAAGGCCAAATTTAGAGGTATTATGAAATTTTCCGACCTGCACAATCATCAGACTTAACTGCCCCAGATTCCTTTTTTGGGGGACATAGTTGGAGCGATGTTTACCAAACTAGACCTCGAAATGCAGAAGAGTTGAAAAGAATCATTCTGCAGTTCATCAGAGGGATTAGCATACAAACACTAACAAATAATTAACAATGCTTTGATATGTTACAGAGAGTGTGTTAACAGGAATGGTGGTCATCTTAATCAAATAATTTTCTAAAAGTAGAAAATGCATATCTGTATTAGCCTAAATGAAAGGTAAAAGTAAATTCAAAATTTATTCTTTGATTTAGTTAAAGTTTCATTTTTGTAAATATAGTGGAATTTTAATCATCAAATAAAATTATTTCACAAATTTGTGGACCACATTTTCATCAATTAACAATGGACTCCATGAAAGGATGAGCTCAGCTCAGTCTGCTTTGATATCTGTTATGTTTTTCAAGTATGGATTTTTTTGAGAGTTCAGAATGTAATTGAGTATATTTTAAATCATAATTACAAACATGATGATTGCATCAATCATGGCATTCAATTGCAGTCATAAAAAAAACCCTTCCCACCTAATTGCAAATATATATACAGAATGTCCCAAAAGGTATGGAAATATTTTAAAAATTAATATCTCTCTAACTTATGCCTCAAATAAAATTATGAAAACAGTAAAATGAAGTGCAACTCAAACATTTTAAAACCTGTTATTGCAATTGCAAATGGGCACTATTCATGGCTTTGTAGACATCCAAATGATGTTGGAGCTTATACCACAATGAGTATCATGTGTGACTGTCTGGATAGCTGTGACAATTCTATTCTTCACATCTTGGAGATAGTCAATAGTCTGAACCGAAACTACAGTTGAACCGAACTGCAACTGAACTGCCGTTTTGAAATCAACCAAGATCTAAAGAACAGAATCATCCCAGCTCTCCAGACAGTTATACCTGACACTCTGCATAAGGTGTGGCAAGAGCTCATACAGTACATCACTTAGACATATTCAGAATCGCAAATGGTGCCCATGTGGAATTGCAATAAATGTTGAAAAATGTTTAAGTTGCACTTCATTTTACTGTTTTAACAATTTAATTTGAGGCATAACTTGGAGAGATATTGTTTTTTTTTATGTTTCCATACCTTTTGGGACACCCTGTATTTGCTGCTTGTTCTTCTAATTGTGCTCTCTGAGAAGGCTAGCTTTTGGCAAGGTTGTCATTATTTTTGTGTTGGATTAGAAGTTCTTTTGTACCTCAAATGCATTACAGATTTCTGGTGCCTTGAATATCAACTGCTTCCTGGTTGAGGCACTCTTGTGGACCAGATTCAGGAGTGTGGTGATGATGTGGAAATGCAGCTGAGGAAAATTTAATAGGCATGGCCAGCCAATTCCCCTTGGCATCCATTTTGTAGAAATGTATTGAATTTGGGGGAACATATTTTCCCAAGACATATATTTCATGAAACACCAGATGGCCATAAATGAATCTTGCAGATTGGGATATAATTATCAAATCACCAAAAAAGATGAGCAAAAATTGTTGTCAAGCTGATTTGAGTTCTTTTTCATTTGGCTCTAATGCCACCCAGTTTCTTTGTTTATATGTGGAGTAAGGATCATTCAGTGAGTTTGGATTAGTTTGGATTTTGGTGACCTGCATGTGTTTGGTCTGTTCTCATTCTCAATGAAACAGCCTGGAGCCCATTCTGTAAGAATCATCTTGGAATCCATTCTTTCAGAAGCTACTTATAAAAGGCATTGGATTCTATTTTCTATGAGTTGTCCCACTGCCACTTGTTAACATCTACTCCTTCCCTTTTCAGAAGGGAGGAACAAGTAAACAGCACCTATCTTGTGTTTGACACCTGCATAGGCTAACTGGCTTCTCTAGCTGCTTTATAATTCCTTCATCTCAACTTATATCAATTCTTTTAGTTCATTGGTTTACTCAAGTGTGGATAGCGTAGGCTACTACCTTAACCTTCTCAACCCTGGGTGGCATGTAACACTTGTTAATTCTTCTGGATTTTATCTTTTCTGGGTCTGAGGAGGTTAACCCCAAGATGTGAGAGGTGGTCTTTCATTATGCCTTCATGCAAATCATCTAGGGTAGCTTCTGAGCCACTGTGGGTAGAGCTGTCATGGTTCCCTCATGACAGACTACCAAAACTCTCTCATTCAAATTGATTAGTGAGATCCATTCTCTAGGAGTTGCACCTGGAAACTCTCCACTGCATGAGACTCTATGAAGTCATGAGGGCTAAGTGCCATATGCCTCTGCATCATCTTCCTTCCTTAGGAAATGAGGGAGGGAATGAAACATTGCATTAGCTGTGGGACTAGCATAGAGCACAGGAAACATAGATTTCAATAGAAAACAGAGACAGAGATAAGATTTTCCAATAGGTGAGAAGTGGATGTGCCTGTTGGATACAATGGAAACAGCTATTTTAGCTAAAAAGAAAAGTTCACTGAAATGGATTTTCAAAGACCGAAGGGTTTTATTTTTTGCTTTATCTTGTCCTTCTACTTGTCCATTATGACTTCCTCTTTTCTTCATACAAGTACCTGAAAAGCCGTGAAGACCCATTTTCCTTTCACCTCTTTTCCTTTGAGACTTTAATTTCAATCATTAGTTTGTCATTGGATTGTCATTTTCATAATGCAGTATTGTTGAGAACATGGGAACCCAGCAGATCATTTTGATCACTTCTTTTCATCATGAAAATCTACCATAGTTTTCTTTTTGTCTTTTTTCTTCCAATGCAACTCTTGTTCTGGCAATAATTGTGACTAGTTGGTGGTGCACCTTCTCTAACTTCATTATTGATTGCTTTACTGTCTTTTTTGTCTGCTCTATCAAATATGAACTTACCATTCTCTGTGGATAGGGTTGCTGGGTGTACAAATTTGACTGGGAAACTCCCTATTGAGGAAACAGGGTATCTCTGTGTCAAACTAAAAATTCTGACAACCCTGACTGCGACCTTTTACTTTTTCAGGAGGCATGATGTTAGATTACGCAGACAAATGAAATTGAGTTGTGTCTCTGTCTGTGCCTTCCCTTCTCATACTATGAACTAACTTTGTTTTGGAAAATTGGGGACATACTCTAGAGATGGAAATATTGTCCCACTCAATTGGTGTTGGCTCAGGACTCATACATGGGACACTTAGCATTAAGTGTATTTTGCTTTAGTCCTTGATGGTCAGTCATTCCTTGGAGAGACATTCCTATGGGAGAAGAGACCTAAATACAGGACAGCACAAGAGAGGGATGTTCAATATTGCAAAATTGCCATAGTGGAGAATTATCTTAAAAAGCCTTGAAACTCTCAAGTTTATATGACCGTTACATAGATCTCTTTTTTGACTAGCCCCTGAGACACTGCAAGTTCTCCAGAATAATTTTTCTTCCTATTTGCAGTTGTGTCGAGTGGCATATGAACTGATGCAGACAATGCATGCAGATGCTTCTTCCTATTTCAAATCTCTTGATGACATCTACTATTATGGGGGCCAAAATGGCCACAATCGTCGTGTTGTGATGGACCACATCCCACAATCCACTAATGAGATCCAGCTCATTAAAGGTGAACTGGTTGGAATGGCTGGAAACCACTGGGATGGTTATTCAGCAGGAAAACTTCATGGACACACTAAGAATGGACTTTTCCCCACATACAAGACAGTGGATGTTGTCTCTGTGGTTGAATTCCCCACATATCCTGAAGTCCCAGACCAAGATGACAAGCCTAATCAAACGTGACACAGTCAAGACTTTGTCTCCATTCCCTTTAGATTATCCAGCCATTCCCTTGAGGGTTATCAAGTTTCCTACTGCAGACTTGGTTTTTGTCTGTGCCTTCATATGAGGATCTCCTGATGTATTTTGAGCAAGTATCCCTTCTTAGGGATTGCTCTTTCATTTTGTATCATATTGCGACTTATTCATAGAAATGTTTGACTACTGATTAATTTATTCAGGTCATTTATCATTAAGTGCAGGAAACTCTGGATTATGGTCTGCATTATCTCAGGAAGATGCATAGATATGAGAGAAAGAAATGAGTCTTTACCAAGAATACTGTAAGAACTGGTTTCCCCTGACCATATGTATTCTTCCCTGAATGACTACAGTTTGCCTTTGATTTTTCTCTTTGATTTATTCTTGTTCCATCAGGAAATCTTGGTCTGCTGGTGCCAAATTTGACAAAATCTCATAGATTGACTTGCAAGTTATGATGCATTTGTGTGTGTCTCCATATCTGATTCCTCGCAATGCTTTGAGAGTTATTGAATGAGTTTCTCTCAGATCTCTTCACATTAGCAACATGCTATTACAGTATTTATGCATTTCTCTTAGTCTGAAATGATTCATTTTGATTCCATCATACGACTTCCTTCTTGCCTGCTGGTACTCTTCTGAAAGATTGTATAATATATCCATCCCCATCACCTAGTCATTTTCAAAGCAGTCACTATGGAGAGAATTTTGTGACAATCACCTTTGCTTTGATACTGACATCTGTTGTAATATCTTCCTTGATGAAGGTAACACACCATTCCAAAAAAGACTAAGTAGTGGACTAGTAGCTAGCCGGACAGACATTTTCACCCTCATTGATTGCCCTGTTAAACCTCCTGCTAGAGCTGTCATCTATTGTATGCTGAATCAAAGGAAATGGAGAGAGCTTTCCATTGATACAAATTTTGCCATGATCACAGCATGATATTTCAAGCATTGAATGGGAAAATAAAGGGCGATGTTCACTTGAGAAGCTTGGAGGGAATGCTCCTTTTTTTTTTGGAATGGAATGTTATTCTTACATTTATGATCCAAATGTGGGAGAATATGTGATGATAACCCCTTAAGCCCCCCCTTGCCAAAATTCACCAGTATTTTTTAAATTCCTGCCTATGTATAATTGATGACCTGATGTTTCTAAAGTGGAAGTTTCAGGTGTATTGTGTCTTGTGTTTCCAGGTGAAAAGGAATTACTATGTGATAATAGTGCATGTTAATTTGGTGCATCATGGGTGACATTTGTTTGGGCATTTTATGAATTCTGACATTTTTGGTGTGGGTAAAAAAGGATGATGTGTGATTATGTTTCCCTAACTTTCCTTGGGTGGCTTTTATGGCCATCCCTTGATAAAATTGTGAAATTCATGCCTGTAAAAGAAAAAGAAAAAGAACCAAAAAAAGCCAAGGAGTTTTTCATGCCTTTGATGGGATGAGTGCCTATCCCATTGTGATAAGCATATTTTCCAGGCCTTGAGACGTATCAAGGTTTCTCATAGTCTTAATTTGATTCTGACTGCCTCTTTTTTGACAGCTTCCTGAAAGTCCTCTGTATGTGTCTGAGACTTATTTATTCCAAAAATTTTCCTGGTGACTGTGCAATACAGATCCATTGCAGTAAGCCTCATGTATCATTCATTCCAGACTTTCATTAAGCCTACAACTGAGCCATGATGTCAGTCAATTTTCATTCCTTCTCATCCTAAAGACAGTTCCTTCCCCTCTGGATTGTTAAATTAAACTTTCAGGATGGAAGACCTTTGGAGGAACGTGAGACTCTGAAGGCAGAAAATTACTCTGAGTCACTGTAACTGTATTTGTGTGGAGTATAACCTAATTAGACTGGTGTAAAAGCAAAGAAAAAATTCATTGTGACTTGATTTTTTCTTGCCTCTGGAAACCTCCATGAGTTGCAGTTATTTAGATTTAGTGGACTCTTTACTCATATGGTATATAGTATGGTGTGTTTTGCTTTGGGATGTTCAGTGTTGTGGACTGGATGCTGATCTCCCACTCACTAGGCCTAGAGCAGTAGCTGAGGAAGGTTTGGGAAAGTTTGCATTGGGGCAAAAGTTGTTTAAGTCCATTTAGTCACTCAGACTTCATTCTTATCCAATTGCCATTTCATCATGATGTTGCAGGCACCACATCTGACACCTTTACAAGTGTGACAAGTATAAGTAGAGTATCAAACCATTTTCTTCAGTGATGGAGAATTTGTGATCTTGTCTTGATGAAATTTGGATCCAAGAAATAGCTGAGTACTTTTGTGCATCATCAATTTCCAATTATGATTCCTCATTTTCCGCTTTGTTGTCTTTCCACACTATAACTTCATGAACAAAGGAGACCTTCAAATAAAAATATTCTGGTCAAGTACCTGAAGGAAAGGAAAAAGATCACACAGTTGCTCAGCAAGAGTGGAGGAAGGCAGTTCATTAATTGATCCTTGGATACCCTGCAGATAAGCAGGATGATTTAACACTTTCAAGTTGGAGGCAAAAAACATCCTGTGCTGTGTGATGGCCTTGACTGTGGAAACATTCTCTTAATGTGATATATTCTTGCATTACATATCTCACCTAAAACTTGAATTAGTCAGGTTCTCATAAGTAATCAATCATCTTGAATGAGAGCATGGAAGGCATATCATAGGTGGCCTGCACCAACCCACTGGTGTACCACACTGACCTGAATGTGTTAAAGAAAAAAAGCCCCATTTTCTATGGGAGAAAGATGGCTTTGTACATGTGACCAACAATGATTTATGTCCACTGGCAATATCCATATCTACCAGATTGGCATTGTCAGAAGGGATGCAAACAAGTGTGAACTTTTAACTAATAACCTTCATATTGCAACATTTAAATCTGGGACATACTATAATACTATGCTTGATCCCAGTTGGAACCAGTTGAAAGTTTCAACTGGATATGACTAGATGTTCGGAATTGGGAAAATTTGCCAGTTACCAGCTGGGAAGTAAAGGATTTTCTAGTTGAAAGTGCTACAATTATTTTTTCTACTCTTGTTCTTGTTTTTTATTTGATGGTTCTACTTGTGTATTTCCTGTCAGAACAATTTTCAAATACTTGATACTCACCTGGAACCGTTTTCAAGTTAGCTTTAAAAAAAAATAGAATAAAGCCTAATTGAAAATTGAAACTGGATCCAGATGAAAATCAAGGAATTCTAAATTTTTCTATCTGGAAATCCACTAGTGAAATATGCTGGAACAAATCATTTTAGCACTTTCAACAGGAAAATTCCCCAATTTTCAACAGCCATTAATTGGAAATTTCCCCTTATCCCATATACCTAGCCACATCTATTTGAAATTTCCAGTTGGTTCCAATTGGCACCATTCAAAATGTTGACAATACCTAGTAGGTTCCAGTTTTAGACAGGTAATAAGATAAAGGTGGAAAAAAATTAGAATTATTAGTTGAAAAGATAATGGGCATGCTCTCTGTGGTCAACTTCTTTGCATATCCTGAAATCTCCACCCAGGATGACTAGCCTATCAAATGTGTGACAGATGGGAGCTTGTCTCTGTTGTACATAAAACTGAAGTGCATTTGAGGCTGTCTTTTCCTTATGAGTTTTCTCCCTCAGTAGGAATCTCACTTTTATTTTCATGAATGCTCAAGTCACTTCTGTTTAGGAAAGTTTCAATATCTGACTGGTGCTTAATTATTCAAGTGAGGTATCAGTGAAAATGCCTTGAAGGTTTGCTTCATTTTTTGTCTCTGGAAGGTTCATGCTTGAGGAAATTAGGAGAGACAAATGGACAGGATTGGGTGGTAATGAATTCCAAGTAATGATTCCATATAAATTCAGGAACAAGAACCTGTAATGCAAGTGTAACTTTATTCATAAAGTAATTCCAATTTGGAATTGGGAAATGGCAAAATTCTGCCAAATAGATGACTTCATTACTTTCCTGTTCCTCCTCCCTCAATGTCAGCATTTTATTGCAGGAAAATTTAAAAAATGAGAGCATTCATTATTTATCTGACTAGGTAAAATCATCATGAATTAATGAACTTTTGGAAGGGCAAAAAGTCAGAGAAAGTTAATTGTGAATTGAATCAGCTATGAGGTGAGTGCAACTTTCAACTTCAACTCATCCAAGATTAGTTCAATTCGTCAAGAGAAATGTGCAGTTTTGGTTTGCCTTTTCTTTCTCTCATTCTCTGTAAAACAAGAATTTTATGATTGGGAAATGTTTGAATTTGAGAAAAACAAAATTCCTCAGTTTCTGTGCTAGAAACTAGGAAGTGAAGTTGGTAGTTTCACTATTGAGACTTTTTTCTGAAATAATATTAAATTGCAATTAAGTTTTGGATGGATAGATACCTAATGGAAGTACCTGTAGAGACTTTCCAATGCAATCACGTTCCATTCAGGTAGCAGAAATAGGACTCAGTGACTCCTAGGTGAGAGAAACTCATCCCGGATTATTGTATGTACCAATATGATATGGTTGATGGTCAACGTGCTGTCAAATTTCCTGATTCCAGTTTCTCTGTGCATGTGAATTTGGAGTTTCAATTTTTAAGGTAAAATGTAACTTTAACTGTAATTGGAAAATACACATTTAATGAGCCAGTTTTTACTAAGTAATTTGAAACTATTACTAGCTACTTTTGGAAAATGCTAATAGTCGACCCAGGCAACCCATCCCTTTCAATAAATGATTTCTGTTTGTGAGAATTAATCCATACAGCTTTTTGTATCACTTGAGCTTTCCAAGATTGTCTCAGATGACTTAATTATCTTCCAGGTTTCCCAATATTTCCTAATTTAATTTTTTTTATTTAATGCTTTGCCAGAATAACAGTGTGAAAAACAAGTAGTATCTTGTGAAATCATTGTACATAGCTGATGTGTAATGCATTTGAGTGATGTTGCCTCTGCCAATGTCAGTGCATTGATTGAATTACTCAAGAATTTAGACACATGGCTGGATCTCTGTTAATGGAGATCATGGAAATCCTCTCCTCAAAAGCCAATCTGTCTGGAATAATTTATGGTTTGGTACCACACTCATAGCAATATGATGGCTGGCCAAAAAGATGCATATCTGTAGAATGCTTTACTGGTGAACCATGAATTTTCATGAGGAAAACATGAATAATGCATATAATAGTAGCTTATGGTTGCCACATGATAGAGATCACATTCTATCCTGCTTTATGGAGAAGTACTTGAATTGAGGATGAATGAAGGCCAGAGACATCGTCCTGGTGGAAGAAGAGGATGGCGAGGTGGGAGACGGCCTTCACGTGGCTATTCACATAGATCCTGGCGGCCCTGTAGAAGCCGTGCCGTGTTCCATGGTGTGCCACCTAATCTCTTTATTTAATTTCTCAAAGTTTATTCTTTTACAAGGAGGTGTTGTTCTTTCATCTAGGAAGAGTTTCTTGCCCTAGTCCATCACTGGAGGCAGATACAAGTGATGCAATTGACCTGGCTGGGATGAGCAGAGCCCCAGTATATCAGCCATCTCTTTATTCTCCATCAACTTTTGCTTCTGATCCCTTTTGCCCTTTCAGAGGCTGGAAGCTCTACTTCCCTCATGAAGGTGAGAATTCTTTTTGTAGAAGTATCTACATTATCATTAGATTTGGAGACAGCTATAATCCTGTCATTGTATATTGCCAGAATACTCAGCTGATTCCCCTACGAACAAGAAGGTGAAAACCCTGGAGCAGTTTTTCCAAGTTCATAGGTTGGAGTATCAAAAGGAAGAGATTGAGGAAAAGCGTTCATTTCTTGTCAACCTGGAAGAATTACTACGGGATCAAAGCATCAAGGAAGGCTTTTTGTCTCTCAGAGAGGAACTCATGGAATCCCCAGACACCATCATGGCTATGCTTGGTCTTGCTATGCACCAAGTAAATTTCCACCTTATTTTTTACTGAACTTTATTTGTCCTTATATTTGGGGTAAAATCAGTTCATATTTACAGCTGATGGTGACACAACTTGAGCAGGAATTGTCCACAGTGGACAGCAGTGTTGAAAATGCTGATGGAAGCTCATCAAGACCCAAGATCTCTCTGCCGCACATACAACCCCGTCCAATCAACTGGGACTCCCCTACCCCTATCAAGGATCTCAAGGCCAGTCTCTTTGGTAAGACTTCATGTCTGTGCTGAGCTCTCAATCATTTTCTCTGTCTTCCTACTGCTATCATCTCATGCAGGGAAATTTGTGGCAATCAGGGGCACAATTGTACGAGTGAGCCCCATCAGGCCCCTTTGCACTCGCATGGCCTTTCGGTGCTTCAGTTGCTGCTCTGAGTTCATCATGACTCTGCCAGAGGGGAAATTTTCTCACCCAACCAAGTGTCCAAGCAGTGAATGTCGAGCAAAATCTTTTGAACCTCTTCCCTCATCTCCTCTCACTGAGACTGTTGACTATCAAACAGTTCGAGTCCAGGATGTTGTCAGTGATGAAGAGGTCTCCTTTTTCTCTTCCTTTTCAATTCTCCTAGAATCTTTGAGTTTCTTATTTTTGCTGAATGGGTTTTTCTATTAAGAAATGCTTGCAAGTGTTCTTTGATGCTCAAAACCCAGGAGACCCACCTCAATCAGGCATTTTTATAAGCAGTTCTGTGAACAGTTGATTCAATTCAAGCTGGGTAAATTTTGCAATTAAAGTTTTAAGGATTATTTTTCAATTGCAAAGCTTCAGAAAGAAAGAATTGCAATCCATTTTAAGGGATGCCATGGCAGAAAAAAGTAATGTTTTGAATCAACTTGTACTTGCTGAAACTCATTTGGTATTTGCAAATGGTTGATTAATGAGCTTTCTCATTGTTCACAGAAGTTATCCACATCTTACATGAATGCATGCATGCATATTTTGATATATTTGTAAATTTCATTCATGGTAATAGATGGATTTCTTTGGGAAGGGGGAGTCCAACAAAGGTGAACACCATGCCCTCCCATATTTCTTTAGGGGAGTTTGCAAATCTCTAGAGACTACCAATGCGATCTTTGGTCTTTGGGCAGGTGGCCAGTTTTACGCAAACTCCCACTAATTGGCCGGTAGCGAGGTAGGGTTGGGGGGGCTGAAGCCCACCAAAATTTTGTTCAGGCCCCCCAACTCTGGTTTAAATACATCCGCCCCTCCCCGGCGAGGAAAAGTAAGGGACATTCAGACAGTCTAGTCCCCCCCCCGTACCGTTCTGCTAAGCCTCCCCATTAGTGAATCCTGGCTACACCACTGGACAAGCTGTTTAGTTCAGGAAACGGTCACATGCTTCAGTGCTTCATCATGGCCTGTCGAGGGCTGAACTGTACTCCTCCTGTACCTCGAAAACGGCTCTGTTCACGAAAAATCGAGTTAATAAAATTGTAGTGCAAAGTCTCACCTTGGGAGTCGTGCAAGTTTAGCATCTGTGCAGCCATATTTGAGATAAATTTTAATATAGTCATGCATCCATCGTACACCTCCCTTTCCTTCGGGTGCTGTTCTTCTCCCCCCAACATCTCAATGATGACATGGTCGATGAAGGATCTAATCCTGACAAGAATTAACCCTTTCAACCCTGAATATAAATGATGTAAAAACGAAATTTCTTTTTTTTGACCATCCACAATGAATCATCATTAACCACAAAAATAAAAGCTCCAAAAGTGGTCACAGGGACTCAGAAGATTTGCCTGGCCTCAAGCTCATGCATTCCTACATGGCCCTGCAAAATATAGAGAAAAAAAAAGGGGAACACCTGAGTCCTGCCAGGACAGAAAGGGTTAAAGTTCAGGATCAATCCTGCCCAGTGGTATAAGTATCATAGCTGTATGCCCATGTTTACATGAACCACATTCCTAAATAGGACTGTGCCCATAGGACTGGACCCAATCCAGTGAGGCTATACAGTGTTTTGCAAATGAATTTGTACCACCTTTAACATTGCACATGGTAATTCAATGGCATATCCAATGCGATGGCAGAGGAGGTTCAACTATTGTTTCCATTCCGCAGGATAGATGTCTCCCTCCCTCTTCATTGCGCCACATTACATCAATTGGTCAGTCTCTTGGGAGCTGCCTTATAGCAAAGATGATGTAGCACAGCCCGTATGTAAGGATAGAGTCATTAAGAGGCGGTATCGTTGCCAAGCATCAAGTTGGGCAGTCATGCACTCTGATGTTCTGAGCCCTGGATGTCAAATGCTCGACCTACTTCAAGTCTATGTTGTGCTGTGTATTTGAAGATAACTATGGACGTCGACATCCATGATTTGATTGTTAGGCATTCTGTTGAATATTAAAAAAATCTGTAGGTACAATGGAATATGTGACCTAAAGCCTGAGACATTGTTCCATAGTTACCCTTCCTTGTATTTGGCTTCAGTATACTTCCTCGCTTCTATGAATACTTGATTGTTTCTCTTGAAATTTTCCTGGTGTGATTTCTCGTTCCACGTCTTTCTGGACCCAATTGTAAACCCTTTGTTATTCCAACCCATCATTTTCCTCACAAAAGACAAAAACAATTTCCTTTATATTTTATTTTTGGCCTCAACATTCTCCAATCCACTGTAGTTTACTTTACAGACGTTGGATGTCGCCCTGGCGCTGCAACAAAAGCACCACCGTCCAGGTTGGGAGGATTCCTCCATAGGAAAGCGTGGGCCATATGCTAAATGTGGTACAAATTCATTTGCAAAACACTGTATTATCTCACTTATGGCAATATAGATTTTTGCTGAAGACCCAAGAAGCATGATCCAGAAAAAAATTGTGAAACCTAGGTCTTAGGCCAATGTAATTCTTGGAAGAGAGCATAAGTCCGGCAGCATGCCAGATGCCAGCTGGCAGGAGAGATTTCTCTGTCTGATTATGTAAAACTTACATAATCATTTACATACATTTACAGGCATACGTATGAGGTGTGAGCTACCGCGCCGCAGTGGTCTATGCGGCATATGCGGTGTGAGCTATCACACCAATTCATGGCACTGATATTGCCAGTATTGCAAACATCCCCAAGTATGAGGTATGAGCTATATGTGGTTCGGTGGCCTACCTGGCGCCGGTATGCCTAATCTGGCATAATCCTTGCTTGCAATTATGTCTCAAGCAGGTGTCCTTTCTTGCGGATTAGCCAGGGAGATTACCCTTGCGGATAATCCGAAGTCATAATGCTCTCCACTCATATAAACCCATCAAATTCTCGAGAACAGTTAGTTGCTCAGGATGCTTTTCTCGGAGTTTTATTCCGTTATCCGGAGCGAAGAGAGTGCTGCCGCATTTTTGAGGGAGCACGGACTTCTTGACGACGAAGCTACCCCACCCGCTTGCATTCGAGAAGGCTGTGGAGGAGAGACCAGGCTCTACACGCGAAAGAAGAGGAAGGCGGATGGCAGCGAGGCTTCCTACGTTTGCTTTCGGTGCGTGAAGAAGGGCTGCCAAAGAATGCAATCCGTACGGCGCAGCAATGATTTCTTCACCTACAGGGACGTAAGGGGTCGTGCCCACAGCAATCTTTCAATATGTAAGATATTGGAGATTGTGTTCCTTTGGTGCCACAATCTGTCCCAAATCCAGGTAAAGAGCGCCATGGGACTGTGCCATCAGGCTGTGGTTGACTGGTTCAACCAATGTCGCGATGTCCCTGCCCGTATGTGGACCAGGCGTGAGAAAATGGGTGGACCCGGAAGAATCGTGCAAATGGATGAGACTCTTCTTCGAGGGAAACAGAAAGCGAACAAAGGACGTCTGCTACTTGGAGATCGAGAGCCAGAGGCAGGCGATGAGAGCTCCGAGGATGCAGATCTGGTTGCAGACGTTGTCGACGTTCCTGAGGGAAGGAGAAATTATGGACGGCGCATTGAAGGTCCTTGGGTCTTTGGACTTGCCACGAAGCTGGACAGCGACGTCGTGGAACGTCGATTCTTCGTTGTGAATCGGCAGGTCCGGAGGACACTGCACGACATCATACAGGCAGAAGTAGACCTGGGTACAACGCTCCATTCAGATGAATGACCTGCATACAAGGGCATCGACCAGCTGGGGTACGCTCACGAAACCGTGAACCACTCGGAGAACTTCGTTGATCCAGAGAGCGGTGCGCACACCCAGCTGATCGAGTCTTTGTGGACTACTCTGAAGTTGAAGGTGCTCAAAGAAATGCGTGGCACGACCCAGGATATGAAGGAGCGGTACCTCATCGAGGTATGGTGGAGAGGATTGAATCCGGAGAAGACATTCGAGACCTTCTTGCGGGATATGGCGCTAACATTCAGAAATTGAACTTAACAATAAAAGAGAACGAAACAGCCCTTTTCAGGGCTATCACAAATATTGGGAAGAGCCTTTACGGTAGCTCACACCTCATACTTATGCCCATTTACGGAATGTAGTTGCATGAATGAGGCTAAAATCGACATCTATGAAAATCAAAGTCGAGGCTTGGGGTTTTTTTGAACAGACACAAGTAAGATGGGAAGACCATGAGACCCAAGGTGTCAGACACAGAGATAGGTTCAATCATGCTGTGTATGATTTCGATTTTTGTGTAGAAGACACCGGAAGCACCTGGTCCTTTTCTTGGAAAGAGACGAGGGAGTCTGGCGCCAGGCCTCATTCATGAGCGCATGTTTCTCTCTTTTATGGAACGGAGGATGTAGGCATCGGCATCAAGTGTGCAAAACTGCCAGTGGCCAATTGTATAAATGATGCCATATCGGCAGTTGATGCATCGGTACAAGTGCTCAAAATGGGATGGGATTTCTCTCTCCCCCCCTGGGTAAAAAAAATCCCATTTCTAACATTGACCGGTACATCTCTGGAAATTGACATTGCACAAATATGAAATCCTTAAAAGATACTTCCCACCAGTGATGTAGGGAAGGGGGGGGTTAGGGGATTAGGGCTTCCCAGTCAGTGACACTGACAGGCATATTTCAATCTTCCTTGGGAATTCCAGTTTTAGCTTTGTCCCTTCGAGGAAAGTCTGATGTCTGTCCATAGACCCAAGATGCCAGACCATGATTTCTTTGAAAGGGTAAATTCTGGGTATTAGAGCTAGGTGTAGGGTTTGGGTGTCTAGCTGGCCTCACCCCCCCCCCCCTTGCTGATTTCCTGCCTACGCCACTGCTTCTCGCTCTGACATTCAACCCACGTGCACATTTTTTTTAAATTTTCCTGAGTGTTTGGGCCCAGTAAGAAAATTGTTCCCAATTTATGAGGCAAGCAGTGACAGCTCATCTTTTTATTTTATATTTTATTTTATTTTTTTGCAGAGGGAAGGTGGTCGAGTGCCTCGGACAATAGACTGTGAACTAACGTGTGATCTGGTTAATTCCTGTGTCCCTGGGGATAATGTCACTGTCACTGGTGTTGTAAGGGTGAGTTGAAAAGGAGGAGTGTGAGGAAGAAGCAGTACTTCTCTCAAATTATATTTTTCATGGCTCTCTGCTCCAAATTAATCCAGATTGGTAGTTCAGACCAGGAGGCCATGGGAAGTCGTGACAAGTGCACATTTTCTCTCTATCTACAAGCATATTCTCTGACTAAAGGAAAAGGAGAGGGGGATGGAACCACTGGGATTGAATTCACTGTCCGAGATTATTATGCCATTCAGGTGTGCCCCCATAGTAGTTGAATTTTCTTTAAATGTTTCTGACTGTTTATCATTCATTCTCTGAATCTGTTCTTCCCATTTCTTCTATTTTATATTTTTGTTTTCAAGTGGTTGTTTGAGCAACATTTAAACTTATGATGAGACCTGGTAGTGTGGACTTCCCATCTGCAGGAGATCCAGGCAGAGCCAAATCTCTTTGGCCTCCTGATGGCATCTCTGTGCCCTGCAATATGTGGACATGAGATGGTGAAGGCTGGTCTCACTCTGGCTCTATTTGGTGGAGTTCCTAAAGTGGAAGAGGATGGGTCCACTGCAATTCGGGGAGACATCCATGTTCTTGTGGTAGGTGATCCTGGTCTGGGAAAGAGTCAGCTCCTCCAAGCTTGCATCAGCGTTGCACCCCGAGGTACTAATATCGTATCTCCATTTGGTTAACTTGTATTATCCATTTTCATCTTGAAAGTCCACTGAATCCACTCAGGTGTGTATGTTTGTGGGAACACAACAACAACAGCAGGGCTCACTGTGACCATGACTAAAGAGGGTGGGACAGGAGAGCATGCTTTGGAAGCTGGGGCTCTTGTCCTTGCTGACAGTGGAACTTGCTGCATCGATGAATTTGACAAGATGGGAGGACAACACCAGGTAGAATCCCAAGGTATAATTTTGCTCTTGTCACTTTTCAGTCTCTCAAAAAAGTGGATTCCAACAGGCCCTACTGGAGGCAATGGAGCAGCAGAGCATCAGCTTGGCAAAAGCAGGCATGATCTGCTCACTGCCAGCCAGGACTTCCATTCTGGCTGCTGCTAATCCTGTTGGAGGACATTACAATCGAGCAAAGACTGTGGCCGAAAACCTGCATCTCAATCCGGCTCTTCTCTCCCGTTTTGACCTTGTTTTTATTCTCCTTGATCGACCTGACGAGGTCTTCCTCATTCCCCCAATTAATTTTATCTGTCCAATTTTAACTACTGAATATTGTTTTATGGTTTTCACATTTTGTCCCAGGATACAGATAGCACATTATCCAAGCATGTGATGGCACTGCACAATGAGAAAAAGGCAGGATCTGCTGGATCCCGAGTACACCCTTCGTGTGTCTTCGACTCGGGAACACCTCCATCTGACAAACCCCTTGCGTGTGTCCTCACATCGCTTCTCTTTTTTTATCATCACATTTCCTTGTAAATGAAAAATGTGGTAATTACCTTGGCAGAGAGAGGTTGAAGCAGCAAGCCATCGAGCTGGCTGACCCCATTCCACATCAGCTAATTCGCAAGTATCTGGCCTATGCTCGCAAGTATGTCAAGCCCCGTTTATCTCCCGGAGCCAAAAGAGTCCTCCAGAAATTTTATCTGGACCTCAGAGAGAGAGCACATACATTTGACTGTACACCAATCACAACACGTCAGCTGGAATCTCTCATACGCCTAACACAAGTCAGCTGTAGCCACAGGGCGTCTGCAGGGTGTCTCATAAATTGCATACCATTGGGAATATCAATATCAATCTATGGAATTCACAAATTGTGTTCAATGTAGTGGCCATGCTTAATTGTAAAATTATATGTTCATCTTTACTTAGTGCTATGACTAAAATTCATTTTCTGTAAAAAGTAAAGAAAAATGACACATTAGCCTAAGGTGTGCAACTTATGAGACACCCTACATATATACTGTATATATATATAAAAATATGTATATACTTGTGAAGCGAAATTGTGAAAACAAATTTCAGGCAAGGGCAAGGGTTGATCTGCATGAAGAAGCATCAGAACAGGATGCCCAGGATGTTGTTGATGTTTTGAAATGGTCTATGGTAGACACTTTCAGTGATGAATTTGGGCTTCTTGATCTTCATCGAGCTCAACATGGCTCTGGCATGTCTTCCAGGGGACAGGTAGTCAAATATCGAAAGCTACAGCATATCTTATGCCTAATCCTTATGATGATGGATGCTCCTGATTTCATCTGTCCAAATTTCAGGCCAAAAAGTTCATTCTACTGCTGCACCGAGTGTCTGAGACCCAGGGGAAGAATATGTTTTCTTATCAAGAACTGCTTTCCATCTCCAGACAGGGAAGAATCTCAGTGAGTTGGTTCAGCTCCCTAAATTAATCAGAACTTTGCCACTGTTCAAATACAGGCAGCATCTTTATGAACATTATTTTCAGACTTCGGATTTTTCTGGTTTTATCTCCTCACTCAACCTTCAGGGCTTCCTGTTGAAGAAGGGGCCGAATTTGTATCAACTCCAAACAGCTGAATAATTATTGATATTATTTTTACCATTTTTTTCTTTGGCTGTGAAATATATGATTTATTCCATCAAACCAGGGTTTTCATTCTGTTGTGGAAATAGACATGTTCAGAATGGAAGAGGTATCGTGATAAGTGGGGGGAAATGTGCTGGATCCCCCCTGTAGATCTCCCATTCATGCCTCTTCAAGTCAAATACTCCTGATTGATCACAAGAGAGGTCAAAATCCACCCTTGTATAATAAAAGAAAGTGCATTATTAGAAAGGCTCACCAACAGCCAGAGTGTAGAGTGAATCCATGGGAGTAGAATTGCGAAAGATTGGGTAGTTCGGATGAGTATGATCTCCAAGAAGTTGAAGGAAGTATTCTTTATTCTTGGTCCATCTGTCTCCAGCTCTCTTCACTGTCTCTTCCCTTCCCTTGCTACTCAGCACTGACAGCCCTTCCACTTCCAACTCTTTCAATCTCTCAAGCCTGGGAATAACAGAATTCATTTCAGGTATCGTTTCAAAGTACTCCGTTATGAGGAAAAAGACTGACTTGTTATAATGACAGAAAGATTCGTTTGGAGAAGCAGTAAAGAGACTGTGGGAATTCCCAGTATTGTCGTCTTTGGCCACGACTTCCAAGTTTTGAAAGAGAATATCTCCAGGATTTTTCACGAAGGACATGTTCGCGCTCAATCCGTCCATTATGGGCTTCCCAAAGATTTCCAGGACTTCCTCTAGTGTCTTGCAGCGCAGCATGGCCCGACTCAGAATATGCCTCGCTTGAAAAATGGAAACATCTTTCTCTATTCGTTCTATGGAGATCCAGATGCAAGAATCCCTGTGAGAGTACTCACGTATCCCATGAAGGTTGATATGCTTAGTGCAGAGGACATTGATGGAGTACACGAGTCCTGCCCAATTAAATCCCATGCAGAAACCAGGTAAATGTCCAGCGTAGGTGAAAGCTGTAAATTTCTCATTGGATTCTGGGATCTCTGCATCGATGATGTAGCAGCAATTGAGGAGCGAATCGTAGGAATCTTCTGTATGGCCCAGCAAAGCCTAAAACAGTTGTATGCAAGGAAAGATAAGTCTTGCGAAATGGTAGAAGTCCTAGGATTAGTTTCCTCTTACCAAATCGTCACTATTGGCGCAGAGAGTGGTGCAACCCTTTTGTGAGTGTTTGTCATGAACTCGGTCACAACAGTAAATACCATCTTCCATGTGTAGAAGAAGTAACTGGTGACGGGGAGAAAAGAACTGGATCAAAATCTCTTCAAATATGAAAGGAAAAAGTTGAGATGATGAACGATGTCAAAGACAGTGTATATAGGGTGGTTAAAAAAAAAAAGAAAAAAGCTACCGTTTTCTACGGGAGAAACGCAGTTTCATAAATGCAGCAAAAAAAATTACATTGGATACGTGATCGATATTTGACAGTTACAAGGTGTCGAAATGCTTGCCAGCTTTTTTTTCCAGCACCCTGCCTAAGTCGTGCAATGACCATTTAGAGGCGAATCAAAGGTGCTTAGAGGTGGAACATTCCACCAAGGGACAATTGGATCCAGCTGATACTTGAATACTTGTTCATGAGTCTGAGGTTTTTTTCACTTCCGCAAGATGGCGCTGTATCCCGATAGAGGGCGCTGCTATTGACCGGGTCATCGAGGGTGATAAAAAAAAAAGGTGTAATGATCCACCTGTAAAATGTGTAACGGGCAGAGGCGGATACAGAAAAGTTTCATAGGTGAGGCAGTTCCCTACTTCCTACCGACCCCCCGACCCCCTTCCATTTTATGACTCCACTTTGAGCGATTGTCGATATTTACTCAGACAACTTAGGTACATGAATCTTTCAGGAAACAAATTTTGCGGTGTTTCCAACGTAAAATGAAAATATCACGAACCTAGATCATCCACAACGGATTTTTATAAGACGTCAAACACGACGCGTTTTTTTTTACGCCACCCGGTATATGGAATGGAGAGGACCTGTACCTTGTAGAGGGGGACCTTGGCTCCATCCGCAGTTCCTTGCAGTTCCCGAACGTATTCGGGGAAAACGGATTGAACATGTGAGAGAGTGGACGAGAAGACCTCTTTCCCCGCTTCTGTCATCCAGATCTCTTCAAGTTCCTTCAGCTGCTTGGAATTCTCCACCACATCCTCGATGAGACCTTTAAACGTCCGACCCTGCAATGCGTCACCATCGTGAATACCTTCCCAAGCGTCCACAGAGATTCCCACGAACGAACGAACGAAATGAAACGAATGACAGACCACTTGAAATCCGACTTCGTAATGAGTCCCCCGGACGAAAAGTCTGGGGATGGCATTCGTTCGAGTGCAGCCGAACATCCTTCACGCAGTCGTCTGCATCTGCCACTCTCGATATGTCCCCATGTGGCTTTTATACACTGTCGATGGCGATGAACTCGTCGGAGAGTGACGAATCTCTTACTCTGACATCCTTTTTTTTTTCGATGCGTGTCCCCTGCCTGCACTCCTACGGGTGCTTGCATTCCTATGGGTTCTTTCATGCCCTACCCGTTGCATGGGCCTCTCGCTTAGGCTGTTGCTATTGTGGGAAATGCAGCACCCCGAGCAATCTTTTCCTTTTCCTTTTTCTTTTCGACTTATTTGCCCACAGACTAACTACCCTACCAAGAGAAAGCCAGTTAGGCCTGGCTGAAGGCTGTGGCTGGCCTGAAGGCCTCCCACGTCAGAACTTGGCTTGGGTGGCCTTCTAGAACAGGGGAGTGCGTTGCTCTGTGCTAGTTTCTCCTTGACACCATCTTTCATGATAAAATTGATGTATCCAGCTCAGTGGCGTTGCCAGGATTTCGCCAATGGGAGGGCTAAGCGGAACGGTGGAGGGAGCTAGAATTTCCTTTTCTCCTCCTCACCGGGGGAGGATGCCGGGGGTTGGCGGATGCATTTTGACCAGAGTTGAGGGGGGCTTAGGAACCCCCTCGCTACGCCACTGGTCCAGCTGCAATCGAATTCGGGAAGCTGGTTGACCACTCATGTTTAAATTGTGGTTGTCAATTCGATTTATTTAATCGATCGATTAATTGAATAAAATTACATTATATTATAAAATTACAAGGGGAAAAATAGGCATACAGGGGGAGATTAGAAGGTCGATTAAAATTCAATTATTTTCGACTCAATTTTTTTAAACTTTTAATCGCTATTAATTCCTTAATTGATTAATCGGTCGATTAAATTAATCGAATTGACAGCCCTAGTTTAATAAATAAATAAATGAAGTTCCGCTGCACAGAGAAATACTTGAGTCGCAAGTGCTCGAAAACGGCGTTGTGACATGAATGAAGGTAACTTTCTGCTCATCAATGAATTCAGGCACTTGTAAAGGCGGATGGAAATGTTGGTCATTCTCTCATTTAAGATTCAAGGAAAATATACACCAAACGGAGGTTCTACCGCTTTTATTTTGCCCACATTGTAGGGGTTACATAATTTGTTACTCTCAATAATGTGACATGGAACCTGAGTTATTTTGTCTCCATAAATAGCATCGACGTTTACAAAATTCTCCAGCACTCAATCCAAAGAGTTCGTGATGGAAACAATCCCTCATTCCATGCTCAAACTTGGGCTTGCGACGCCGAGAGCTATGAAATGTTTGAATCAGAATTCCAATGTTTGTTATCAGTTATGCCAGAGGAGTCAATGAAGACAATGGAACAGTGAAGCTCAAACTCAGTAGACTTGAACTCGCGGAGTTTGTCTTTATGTTCACAAATTACGTAACGTGATTTTTTAACTTCATTGACCCCCTCCCCCCTGTAACACTCCGTAACAAAAGCTTCGACCCCCAAAAAATTACGTGACAAAGTATGACTCCCCCCCTCCTTCATAATTTTTTTAAATAATGAGATAAATAAACAAGTAAATTGCATTTGAAAAAGAAACTCGCGTATTAAACACTCATAAGTAACACTCTGGATTACCCACATTGAGAGATGATTAAAATGTTTTTAAAAAGGTAAGGAAAGTTTTTTCTTTCATTCGGAAATAATTTTCTTTTGTTTAAGTTCATTTTGATTGATGGTGATCACCCATTTGAGATTTAAAAAAAGAGTAAAAGGAGACGGGGAAATGTTGGGTAGAATGGAAGAAATAGAGATCGCGATGCGGAGAAAGAGACGAACGAGAGCAACGTCCAAAGGGTAACTGAGTCTGTTTGGCCTGTCTGTGCAGGTCCAGGTATGAAACTGCGACTTAGCAAGTTTTGCAACAGGGGAGGGAAGTCAACAGATGTTCCCACGCTCTCAATGCCCACTCCACTGTTAGTATGGGTAGTGGGTGCGGGTGAGCAGTATGGTTGGCTCTTGTGTCGTGTGAGTGATATTTTCATTTTACGTTGGAAACACCGCAAAATTTGTTTCCTGAAAGATTCATGTACCTAAGTTGTCTGAGTAAATATCGACAATCGCTCAAAGTGGAGTCATAAAATGGAAGGGGGTCGGGGAAGTGTTACAGGGGGGAGGGGGTCAATGAAGTTAAAAAATCACGTTACGTAATTTGTGAACATAAAGACAAACTCCGCTAGTTCAAGTCTACTGAGTTTGAGCTTCACTGTTCCATTGTCTTCATTAAGGCGTTTAGAGTTTACCAGGTAACACAAGGACTTAGTACAGCTTGATGAAACAACAGTGAGACTCTCAAAATGTTTCCACTAAAGGTAACTAACCCAGAGCCCGAATACGCGGGACAGTACTGCCATCTGTCATTTGGAGTTTGAGTTCGAGTCGAGGCGCTCCAACGGAGAGTGCGCTGAATGAATGAAAACATGGCTACTCATGAGTGGCAGAGTGGTTAGGTTAATGACGATTTCTGATACGGTGAAACCATCAGGTGGAAACGCGTCCCCGTTTTTTTTTTTTAAATACGGAGTTGTAGAATATGTCCAAGTGTTGGGTTTACCCCTGACAGTGTCTGTATTCTGTTTGACAACGGGGGGGAATTGAGATTGGCTCAGGTCACGTTTAATGAGTACACAATTCACGGATAAAAGCGAGAGGAAGCTGGGACCAGATGACAATGGTTTCACCTGGCTACGGTGAACAGCCTCTCCGACAAGAGGATTCCCTCATCCCACCCAGCCCTCCTATTCCTCATAACAATTACCCCCAGCAAGAACAGGATCGGGCTCATTTCGAAGTTGACAAGAGGGCCGTTTACAGGTCAGGGCTCCTCTTCCTTCATAGGCTAGTCCCTGGCTAGCGTGAGAATCTCAAGGCTGACATTTTAACGAAAAGAGTGTGTGGCCCAGTGTAAAGCTTACGTTCATTGATGTATCTTGTAGGCACCCACTATTCCCTCTTCTGGCTCTTTTGTTTGAAAAATGTGAAGTGGCCACGCAAACAGGTGAATGTCCATCATCGGAGAGTTTCAACCTCGACCTTCAGGCTTTCATACAGCATCAAAAACAAGACTCGAAGCCATTCTTCTCAAATAGTCCAGAGATTGATAATTTGGTAAGAATCCCTGACCCATCATAAGGATCAAAGTTGTATAAAAGAGTAAGCACTAGCAGTTTCATCAGGTAAAGGCCTGGTTTAGAGTGTATGCCCCAATGACACCATGCATCTTGTAAATTATTGACATGGTCTTCTTTCAAGATGCTCATGGCACTTCAAGTGTTGAGAATTCACCTGTTGGAGTTGGAGAAAGTGCAAGAGCTGTGTAGAGACTTCTGTAGAAGATATATTGGATGCTTGAAGGGGAAGCTACATTCTGAGAGCCTCTTGAGAGCTGAGTACAGTGATGAAGGAGAATCTCCACCTGCAACACCTTGTAATGGTCCTTCACAGATCATGCAAGATCCTTCCATTGCTGCCTCTGTCCTCAGCCCATTGGTGAGATGTTGATTTTTTAAGGTGACTCCTCATAACCCATTTCCTCAATAAGAGCTAATCTGAGAGAAATACCCTGTTTGGGGTATGTCATGGGATTCATTTACAGGTTAGTGAGGCCTATTTTTGGCAGGTGAGATTGTGTAGAATAAGTTTACATCTGTATTTTTAAACAGAGATTTTACTCCAGTTTTATCTTCATGCAGAAAAAGTAGCAGGCTACTAAGTTCACACTATTCCTTGATTCAAACAGGAGTTTGAGTTTGATTCAGAGTTACTGTTGCAAAGTTTTCAAATATGTTTAGAGAGCCATGGAGTCAGACTTATCCACGTATCTCAAGAGGTTATGCCAGATTCAGATATGATGATAGAAGATAAACTTTTCTCTCAAATTCTGAGTCTATATTTATAGATATAGCCTCCAGATACATATTTATTCTTTAGTGTAAATTGGTTTTCACAGCATACAGGCATGGTAGAAATGAGATACCATCTATTATGTCAATTTTAGGTAAAAATGCATTTCTAGAAAATTAGATTAGTGATCAAGGGAAAATTGAAGGATCTTTCTTACCTACTGCTTATGGTCTGCTGTTTCGTTTAAAAAAAAAATTTTAAGCTTTAGGGTGGATTTTTGAACAGAGCACTATCCAGTAATGCAGCTTTATTTACCAGATTTATAATGCATTTTTTATGAAATAAAACTGCATTATCAGGTAGTGCTCAGTTAAAAAAATCCACCCTTTATAACTATTCATTGTAACTATGTGATACTCAATCTCATTCTTGAGCAAGTGAGTCTCCTCATATTGTTATGGGTGTTGAGTCAGCCTCTAATTTTGTTCATCTCTTCGCCTTATTAATTGTTCCACCTTTTTACCTTCTGAAATGAATCATCCCTTGGTGCCAAATAGTCTAAATATGATATTCAGACCAGTGCAATTGACTAGCACATTCTTTCAAAAATGTTCTCAACTTTTTCCATTCAGGAAAATATTCTCTATCAGGGATTGTGCTAACTTTCTTGCCTTGCCTTGAGTCCCCAGGACTCTCAGGTCTGTTAAGAAAGGGTCCTTTTGCAATAGAAGCAATATGAAATCTTCCAAAGTTGCACAAAAAGTTCAGGTCCCACTTCAATGTTTTTTCTTTGATTTAACATAACCAAACAGCATGATATTCAGTCCAGCAGCCTTAAGACTACTTTGAACATTTTCTCTTTGACAAATATCCCTAGGGCATCTTCAGATTTGCTAATTACAAACTTCTGCCAGTTACAGCAGCCAACAGCCAGTTGCTGAGTAGGGATTTTTTAAAATTTGCATTTGAACAGAAATCACAGGAAGATCTTCCATCTCAATAGGAAAGCCAGAGATACATTTAGACCCACTCCTTTTTTCACTTTTTAAATCTTCTCTGTTGTGATTCATGGTTCGCAAGCTGCCCATTTTCATCATCGCCCACGTCCATCTCTTTCCCTTCGGTTTGACTCGGTCAAGGCCTATGGCGATTTTCCCTTCTCTGCACATCAAGTGGAACGAAGACATCACCTTCGTTTATAATTTAGACCTACACTGTTGATACCATTGTACCCACGTACGTCTTGTGCACACCCCCCCCCCCACCTCCCACTACCCTCCACCTCCCACTACCCTCCACCACTCTGAGTACATCTCGTGCCCGCCTGCCGCCTGACCTCCCACGCCCTGGTGAGGTCTTGATGTCAAATCATGAAAACCTCCACGTTCGGAATACGTTTGAATTTATTCAAGTCCTCTCCCATTGCAGGAAGAACCCATAGCTTATAACACCGTTAGTGAAATGCGAATGCATGAAACGGTATAGCGAACGAGTCGTAAGCACTTCATGAATAACGCAATTGGAGTACGATAATAAATGCCACGTGTGGGATGGGCCATGGGCGTGGGTGGGAAACAGCCGGGAGAGTCATGAAGATCGTCCCTGAGCAAGATGAAGGGAAGGAAGGGGAAACGCAAGAAAATTGGCAAATGTTTGTTTGAGAACTGCGGGTCGGGACGGAAAAGCCGTGCCCGTGCAGCAAGATTTTACGCTGGTAGTGAAGATGCCCCCAATGATTTTGCCGGGATGCGGATGATTATGACGCCCCCCCCCCTTCACACATCCCACTTCATGAATTTCTTATGTTAACTCTTAATGCTTCAAACTTCAAACAACTTCCTCACGTGTCATGGTGGGCTTTGACGACCCACTATCATAGGGACATGTTTGCCTTAGTGTGCGTGACACGTACTATGCGTGTGAACACTGCGTGCGTGGGGCACGGGGGGTGTGCGCAAGACGTACAAAACTCTTTGATACCTTTCTTTATGTGGCACTAGGCCTATGTTCAGGAACACTTGAACGTATGCCAACGTGTGATTCGAATAAACTAACATCCTACATTTTCCGCTTGAAACCAAACGAGAAGAGTTCTCCGACCGCCCTGAAGCCTAAACTGAAACGAACGGAAATACGTCATGAGCGCGTGAACACAATGCAACCTGCGCCGCGCTCATCACTTTCACGTCGTACACCTTCCTCGGCTAGGACTTTGCTTCGACCACCCCCCCCCCCCCCCCCCCCCCCCCCCCCCCCCCCCATTCCCCCCCCCCCCCCCCCCCCCCCCCCCCCGCCTTCCTTCCTGCCACTAATAAGGTTGCGCACGGGTTTATTTAGGCACAGTTCTAAGAGGCAACTGACAACTGGTCTGAAAACCGGTCACAAAATCTGGGAAATTCCCCGCGCGCCCCTGGGATCCCGATGTTTTTCTGTTGCGCGCCCCTTCGGAATTTTGTGCGTGTAGGACGCACATTTGCGCGTGAACGCAATCCCTGTATATCCCCTAACCTCTTGATAGCCGAACACACAGCCTCTGCACAGATAGGCCTACACAAGGACAAATATAGGGTATTCTGATGGGTGATGCAGAGAAACAGAAACTTGTGTGGGTATTTGACGGTAATTCACATGAGGGAAAGACAGTGGACAGAAGCTTGCATTATGCCTAGGGTAACCATACCTCCGGTTTTATCCGGAAATGTCCTCGTTTTGGGCCTTCTTATTTCTGTCCAAGCGGATTTTTCAGAAGCATTGAATTTGTCCGGGATTCATCCTCCGGTCACCAATATACATAATTTTTTCGATCTGGCAAGATTGGTGTGACGACACGTCCGTAACGTTTCCTGTTTCCAATTCCCTCCATTTGGAGTCTCTCCTCGAAACTTCATGGTCACCATCGCATCTTCGCATTCCGTGGTGAGAGTCAGCAGGTTTCACATCGCAGATTTCCACAGATGATGTTTTCATCAGCCATTTCAAGTTCTTAGTGAACAAATACTTAACAACATATGATGCTACGCAGAAACTAGAACGCCACCTAGAGTCGCATGGTTCATGCTATTTGCCAATGCCGAGCACCTTAAAAACGCATATATGGAAACAGCAAATCGCCGATAACGTTTAGGTACTTCATCGGCGCTTCTCAAAACCAGCCTTTGACGTCCATATGCGTCATTAGCAGCGAACGTGTTGTACTGTGAAGCTCTGAAAGTTTTTCTTTCGTTTAAATTTATGCACATTGTGGCCAAGAAATACCTGACAAATAAAAGCTCTGTGACTTGCATATTTTTTTAAAATAGTAATTGAAATAATTTCTACTTCATAGTATACTACATACTGATGAGTTTTTAGCAGACAATATTTACTTCTGGTTTATAAATTGTTCAGCTATTCAGAATAATGCTGTGTAATTGTCCGCCTCCTGGTGTGTACTGGCACGCACATGTCACTGTGTTGCCCATCGCTTTGTGAATCATTTCATTGGTAATTTTGGGTATTTCAAGTTCGATGTTTTGGCTTAATTCTTTACAGGACCCTGGTCTGCTTTTGTAAATGCATGACTTTAAAGTGCCTCAGTGCACAAAAAAATTGGGGGCTGTAGAGTCAGGGCTTCTGGCCGGCCATAAAAATCTCCAAATATTGGATTGAGACGATTCAGGAACAACTCTTTTTTATTATCAATTCCTTTAGTGCGCTGGCAGTATGGGCAGTTGCTCCATCCTGTTGGAACCAAAATTTTCATTAAATCCCACCTCCTAATGCTTTGGGAAACAGGCAGAACAGTCACAGTTAAGTTTGAGCAATACACCTGGTGATAAATGAACTTCTCATCCCAAAACTCAAAGAGATTTCAACTTTCTGCTAGCACACCAAAAATGGGTGAAGTACTTCAACAGCTAAAAAAAAATGTCGACTCTCCCTCAGTTGTTAAAGATAGCAGATTTTTTCTTAGCTATTCCTTCTCACAATGCAATTGTGGAGAGAGTTTTTTCACTAATGCAAAGCTGGTGGACATAGGAAAAGAACAACTTAACTGTTGAGTCTGTGAAAGGGATCCTTCAGGTACAGTATAACTTTGAGCACATGTCCTATAGAAAGATTTTCATGGTTACTTGCAGAATCAACATCGAAAAATGTGTTCAATGGAAAAGTATGCATGATTGGCAAAAAATTAATATGAGGCCTGTGTAACATGCATTTGTTTGTATTTTTAATAAGTATTCCCTGGATAAATGAAGGTGCCCTCATTTTGGCTCTCTAGAATATGGTAACCCTAATTATGCCAAATCCTAACAGTTTTAGGAGGTGAATCCCTTTTGGAAAGTTTCAAGTGGACAGAATGGGGGGAGGTGTGGTTATTTGTTTGCTTTTCATTTGTGAAGCCTTAAAATGTTCCTGAATGCATGAATGATATAATAATCATAAATGAATCAAAGAACTAGTTATTATATCATTTTATTAATATGGCACCCATGATACTCATGGATAAATGGGGAAATGCCAGTCTGAAGACTGAATGGGACTATAGCAGTAGACATTTCCTTCTATGCTGTATGGGGATCTTAAATAAGTTCAGGTGTCAAGAAAAGATCCATGTTTGAGTGACATTCTAAGCTGAGCATTCAAAGAAATATTTAGACTTTTTGTTTTCAAATAAATTTCCAGAACATCGCATCCAACATGGTCGCAAAATAGCCTTACTTACTTTTCCAGTATTGTATTCAGAGGGTTACTAACACTAATATCAGATTTTTTTTTAACTATAGAATGAACATAATGCTTAGTTGATGGGCTTCTCTATATGACAGAAATGTAACAACAAAAGCAAGTGACTTATTTTTGGGTTTCATGAAATGTTACCTCAGGCACCTATCTTTGAACATGGATCCATCAGTGAATGTGCTTTGTGCTTCAAATATATTGCTGTGGATGTTGCTTCCAGCACTGTGGCCAGATAAATATATTTTTGGGTGGGAGGAGGAAGGGAGCCTGCTCTATTCCATATTTTTAAATTAGGCCAACAAAAATTTTTTTTAAAGGGATATTGCTGCTTCAGCTTCACTCAATAAGCCTAAAATGCCAAAATTTTGGAATGGTTTTATTTCCTTCATGACATTGAGGATTTAATCAGTGGTTCTGGTTAAACTACTAGGTTTCAGTTATTGAAGAAATTTAACTTTATTTTTCTTCAATACTTAGGTCATGGCAGGCTACTCAAGTAAGGTGATGCATGGAGTTCGAGAGAATGGGAATTCATCTATGCCTATGGGAAACATTCATCCTATCCCTGGGTCCACTCCTCTGGGACATATTGGTTCCAGCCAAGTTCCCAGTACGTATGGTGTTTGATGAATGTGTTATACTGTTCATCTTGTGCAATGTTATGAAAAATACTGTCTGCATTGTATCTCTGTCTTGGTACTACAGGTGGAAGCAGTGTAAGAATAACTGGTGTTAGTGGAGGTGGTTCAGGTTCCCTGTCATTTGATGAGGATGATGATGAGGAGGATGCTGGACCAGGAAGGAAAAAAGCTAAAAGGGGAATCCTTCCCAAGCATGCCACGACTATATTGAAGTCTTGGCTCTTTCAGCATATTGTGGTTTGTTTATTTTAAGACATGATCCCAGTGCTTTTTTTCTATTTTTTTTTTTACCTGCTCCTGAATTTATCAGTAGCTGCTATCCTTTCCTCCAGTTTCTTTCTAGGTCCATCTATGGAGCTAGAAGTTTTGAATCTCACATTTCAGACATAACATTTTTGGCTTACATTTCAGCATCCATATCCTACTGAAGAAGAGAAACGAGTGCTTGCATCACAAACACAGTTAACACTGCTGCAAGTGAACAACTGGTTCATCAATGCAAGGAGGAGGATTCTGCAACCAATGCTGGATGCATCACAAGGAGGAGGAAGCAGTCAAGATTCCCAGCCTTCTCTTTCTCCCCAAGCCAAGCGAGCTCGAACTTCAAGCCCTTATTCTGATCCTGAGTTCACCGACTCTGTCGAGAGTGCTTCATCTCTTCGAAGTACTGCCCTTCACTTCTCTCTCTTCTCTAAGAATGAGCAGTAGTAATTAATGTTCACATTCTCTTCCACAGTCAGCAATGGTCACTCTTCTGCTGAAGATGGTGGGAGCACTGGAAGAGGGGACTCTGATTCAGATGACTGCAAGTCCAGGAAGCAATAATTTGAAATGATGTGGTTCAAAGAACTGGTGACAGACGTAGAGACTCATCTTTCTGTACAGCTTCTGGTCTTTCCAGAGTTTTCGATCTCATAGCTTTTTCACAGATGTGACAGATGAATGCGGCCCACCTGGATTCCACCCTGCCATTTTTTGTGTAGTTTGCAGTTTTCCAATGTATTGTTCCTTATGAGAGTTGTTATTGCTTGCTGATGTACAGTAGGCTTATGCATTGTTCATATGAGAAGCGTGCATTGTGAGCACTGCAATGTGGAATTTGGGAGCAGTTGATGCAAATCATCTCCATCTTTGCTCAAGCATCTTGCTTTCCTTTTTCTCTCCACTTTGTCTTTGAGAAGCCATGTGGGAAAAAAGCCATGGTAGCCTTGTTGAATCTCTTGGCAATGGAAATAATATTGATTTGTGATAGAGAATAAACTCTTCTTTCCTTCATTTATGAAGTTTTGTGATGGTTTTGGATTGGTCAGAGTTAGATATACTGTCTCATGCTGTCTCATATGTGGGTGCTGTTACTTACAATCTGACTCCAATTTTGTAGTACCAGTGAGATCCGTAATGAAATACGAGATGGTTCAACCACAGGAACAAGAGTATATTAATAAGACAAAGATAGCTGACCAGAGATAGAAGGGTTCACCCGGGTGACAGAGAAAAGGATATCCACGCGTATATACACGGAAACACTGAATAGAACACAGAGTCCTCAGTCTCCGGGGTGTGGAAGGTGTTCCTCCCCAGGTAGGGGCAGTCTCTAGGAGGTGACTCCTCCCCCTCGTATCTGCTGGCCACCCCTGAGGTCCACATACATAATTATGGCGTGTCTATGAACATGTTCCTTTCATAACCACAGTGGTAAAAGTTATCTTTTCCCCCTGAAAGTTCGCAGCCCAGATCTGAGAAATGCTTCAAAACAATCCTCCATAAAGTCTCTTCTGTCGAAAGGTTGTTTCATACTTCGCGTTTGTTGCGTGTTACCCGTGCGATATAGAGATGCATGCAGGAAGTTCAAAGTAACAGAACATTGGCGATTGTAATATAGGAAATACTATCAACGTCATTCGCACATATTACTGCTACGAATAATGGCGGCTACGTGTCTTGATTGCACTAATCAAGAGTTGCATTCTGTGAGCCGTTTTTTGGTCGCAGAAGGCGAGAATGGCAAGGAAATTTATCAAGGGCTCAGGGCAGTTTACGAATATAACTTCTGCAAGAAGCAATGCTTTCGAGTGAGGTCGAGTTCATACTCGTGCTGTACAGCATGTACAACAGCGGCAAAATCCAATCCAACACGGGCATGTTGCATTGGAGTATGCAGTTGCAGCATTCAGCATGCTGTACAGCACGAGTATGGACTCGGCCTGAGTGCGAGAGTTCCAAGTGAAACATTGAGTGTTGCCGGCCCGAACGCGCCGCATCTGCAACACTCGTCTTTGTGTCGCCTCGTAACTGCTTGGGCACAGGAGCTGGCAGCAAAGTCAAAGATCACCGTATTCCAAGCGCTGATATTCAAACAAGCAATACTATGTGCAAATTACGTTGATTATTATATTTTCTACTTTGAAATCGCCGATGTCCTGTTACTTTTTGATTCACCTTCGGAGAACGCCAAAGCCTCCCAGTTTAAAATCCCAGCTGGACCAAAGCTGTAAATTCGGACCATTTCCAGCTGGCAAAGAGCTGGAAAACAGTAGGTACCAGTTGTTTCTTAGCTGGAATTTTCCAACTGGAATGCAGATGGTTTTAATAGCTGTTTCCAGCTATTAAATTTTCTGGAATTAAAAGCTGGAAATTTTCCAGTTGGAATTTTATAAAAAGAACCCTACAGCTGGAATGTAGCTAAATTTACAGTTTGAAATCAGCTGTTCCTGTTGATGGACCTCCGACAAAAATAGTCAAAGAAAAGACTCTCATTCAGTTAGTTATATTGCAATTAGGAAGAACTCTGGAGTTGACTATTTTCCAGCTGTTACCCAGTTGGAATGGGTTCGAATTTACAGCTGGAGTCCGGCTGGAAATTATAGCTTTTTCCAGCTGGGATTTTAAACTGGGCTGTCACATAGATTACAGCATTTCGACACACAGGGCGAACTTCTTCTCACTCTCATATGCGTGTGTGTGGACGTCCCGAATTGAACTGATCCCAATTCCACAGTCAAGGCTTGCGTTTTGTGAAAACCATTAGATGCAGGTGGACATGTATGTACAGTACACGTGGCGCCTGCCCATCTGCCCAAGCGTTTTCGCAAAGGACACAAAACACGATAAGTGTGAAACGCCCTTAAGAATAAAGAAAAAAATTTCCTGCCCTAACATTTCCTTTTTAAGTACTGTTTATTCCTTACATCAAAGAAGTCGAAATTCTCACATGGGAGTGAATGGCTAAGCTATTGTTTTACCTGGTGGCATAGGCAGGAAATCGACAGGGGTGGGGGGTTGAGGCCAGGTAGACACCGCAGGGTTCACATTGGCTTTTTTAAATCTTGAGTCCTGACGCCTAACTTCAGCTCAGTGGGAACATGTTCAGGTGGTTGTCAATGAGTTCCCACGGACTTAGAGATGTTTTTCAAATATGAGTCCCTCCATGAAAATATGAATCAGGGACTCTCTATAGCGAGTTAACGTGAACCCTGGACACCCCAACCCTACGCCTAGCTCCACTACCCGAAATTTATCTTTTCGAAGAAATCGTGGTCTGGCATCTAGGGTCTGTGGACGGACATCGGACTTTCCTCGAAGGGGGATAGCCGAAATTGGAATTCCCAAGGAAGGTTGAAATATGCCTATCAGTGTCACTGACCAAGAAGCCTAGGGGGGGAGGTTCCAACCACCTAACCCCCCCCCCCCCCTTCCCTACGCCACTGGTTTTACCCATAGGATTCTGATGAAATTTTAAGAAAAATATTTTTTAAGGAAGTGCAGCAAATAGTTCTGACGCAATTTATTTTAACTGCTTGAGGTGCAAAGTCGCTGTTTCCTGCACATTATCACCTTAAACAAGCTAAGGTGAACATCCTCGGAACACTGGCTCCTGGCGGTCGAGCAGTGACGAGCTGGGCTGACGGTTTTCTTGAAGCAAGAGGGCTAATCGAACATTGCTTCTGATAATTATGGGTAATTTAATTAGAAACTTCATTTGTAGTTGTCGCTAGCTAAGCCTTAAATGAATTCATCATTGAAAAATAAGAAATTAACAATGCTTACCCTAGCATGTCGAAGTAGTAATGCCCACGTATTTGCGATTTTTTTTTTATCAGTGCTGTCAAAAATAACTATGGTATAGATAGTTCTCTTAAATGCATTGCGTCCGACAAGGAAAAAAATTGTTTGATCACGGTTGGAATTTCAAGTGAGAATGAGCCATTGCTTGTTGGATGGCTATTGCTTGACGGTTTGCCCACCGATTATGGTAGGTGCCCTGCAAACAATTTCAAACAAATAACGTTGAATTAATGTTGAATTAACGTTGAATAAACGTTCGGAACGTTAATACAACGTTGGTCCAACATAGCCTTGTTTGCTGGGTGGATGGCTGCTGAGTGCGCGAAGCTGCTAAGCTGGGAAGAAGTCGATGCTTGTTTCCATCTTTTTCCCCCTAGTAGACTGGGATGTTCTTCCCCCTACAGTAAGATCCCTACCCACAGCAGAATCCAAGAAGTTCCCTTCTTGGTATCAATTGTTATCACCTACCTCACTGCTCGCCATCGTCATTGCTTGTACTGTACTGCATTTTCAGGTCTATGCTTTAAGCTGATATATTTTGGCGTGGTGCAAAAAATACAAGGTTAAATCCTCTTATTGAGGGGAAGGCTTGAAGGTAGGGATAGTGCCCCCACTAGTGCGATAATCTTGATGCGAAGCAGTGGAATATTTATCTACATTTGGTAGATGGCGCTTGGAGCATGAAGCAGGTGATCGGCATGGCTGCGACCAGTGTCTCGTGCCCTACAGGTAGTAGTAGCAATGGTAGTGGGTGGTGCTTCCCAGCTGTTTCCGTCCCCTGGAAAAACCACGGGGATATTTCGGTGGTAACCACAAGCAGACCCCTTTTGCTTACTGAATGACCCAGTATTCATCCTGTTAACAAGGGCAACCTGTAGCCCAAGAAAATTGGTCGAGACTTTTTTTGTTGGCCGAAACTGCCATGTACAAAAAAGAAATGAGGATAAGTTTGCTTATTAAACCAAACTTAAGTGGCTTATCTCTGGAGTGGTTGGAGCAATTACCTTGATTGACTGGCATGAATTATGAAGACCTATTCTCAAAATAGACTGGTTAATAATCGCCAATGAGGAAAGGCATTAGTCATGTTGTATAACCCTACACGGAAAAGGTTCCCTCAAAATTAGGACCGCTAAAAGTCATCCAACTGAAATGAACAAAGACCAGAACAAGGAAGAGAATACCCTTTTGAGCACCAAAATTCATATGAAATTTTTAAAGGAACATAAATTTTCAGGGAACATCTTTATGACATCTTGCTTGGCAATATGTTATAAATCTGGGCTCAGTAAGTTCTATGCTCTGCAAGATTGAAAAGTTCTAGCTGGAGGGATATAGATAGAAATTGTAGCTTATGGTTGGTAAAATTGTGCCTTTGGGTGAAGTCTTCTTGTAATAGTGCAGACAAGTTTCATAGCACCTTTCTTACCCTCAAGGAGGGATTTGATTCTCCAAGTGACACATCAGAATTTAAATATTTCCTTTCTACTTCATGGGTATACACTTGAAACAATTCCACATGTGGGACTTGCAGGTTTTATTTACTTGGGTTTGAGGGAGAGACTTGAAAATGTTTGGCTTAGACGCATAAAAGAGCAGCTCAGTATGAATTCTTTGAAGGTAGCAATGACAATTTTGAAGGCCAGGGACAGAAAGGAAGATGAATTTTCTCTATTGCCAACCTCTCCTACAATCGATGATTGGGGCCTTTCCGTTCAATTAAAAATGTGATGAGAGGTTTGTTAGCAGAGGTGTGGCTGCATGGATTCCAAAAATAAAATTCCAGAGGCTTTTGGTTGGAGTGGTTTACTTGCATGCTTTGTGAAAAACTCAGCTGTATGTGATTTGAAAAAAAAAAAACAAAGTTAGGAATGGAACCAACAAAGACCCCCCTATAGATCTTAATAGGAAAAAAATACTTGAAAAAGTATTTTTTTTTTATATAGGTGAGCATGGCAGCAGTGGAAGATGAGGATGAGGAGTTTGGTGATTTCATCACTGCTTCACCAGTCAAGTCAGGCCTGAATGAAATGCCACAGAACAGTGATGTTTCCAACTTGAAGATTAAAACTGAGTTACAATCTCTTGAAAGCACTCAGGAAGATCATCCAGATGACTCAATTAGGCCTAAAAATCATGTAATGAAGTTGGACAGAATTACTTCAGGGGAGCCTTTGTCCTTGGAAGATACTATTATTCTGAATCATTATGAGGAATCTTGCATAGAGGGCAGTGCACATTCCTTGGTCATCTCAACTGGTGATACAAGTGGACTGTTTGATTCCTCAACTTCACTGAGTGTTGCTGCTGCCATCAATGGAGAAGTGAATGAAGACAAAATAAGGCTTGATCACAATCAATGTATTAGTTCTCACATGAACCTTTCTATCTCTACAAAAGATTCCATATCTGAGAAAAATTTAAATGACTGTAAACCATCCACAGAAGTGCTTGGAAAAGACAGCAACAATGAAAGATATGGTTCTAATTCTGTATTGGGAAATTTTGAAAACCTCAATCATCATGAAGATAGTTTGGTGCCATCTTTTGGTCAAGATAAAGGAGATAAAGGAGCACAAATTCATGGTGAAACTCTGGAAGGAAACATATCTCCTGAGGGACATCCTGTTATAGGCCATTGTCCAATAAGTTCAGATGTAGGTGCAGAGCTTCACATTTTTAAAGGTGATCTGCCAGAGCTCAAGTGCTATGAAGAATCACCCACACTTGAGTGTATTACTTCTGAGTACAGTGGTGTGCATGTCAAAGGACCAGCATCTGGAGGTACTGCAAGCTTTCATGAAAATGAAGTGAATAGTGAATTAGCTGAGTCAAACCATATAAGTGCTGATGATGTTGGTGACTTTGGAGACTTCAGTGGTTGGACATCAGAGACCCCAGGGCCAGAGGTGCTAGTCAATGATGACTCCTTTGGTGATTTTTCTTCAAAATTTGAGGAGGCTATGTCAGCAAACTGTGATGATAACTGGGCTTCTGCTGTCAGTTGGACTGAGCAGTCCAATTCTGTGGAAGATGGTGATGATTGTCAAGGCTTTAGTGATTTCACTTCCTTTCCTGCTAATGTTGATACACTTCCAGTTCCTTTTGATGGATTAGGAACTGATGAGGTGAGTACTTTAATTGATTTTCAAGCAAACATGACAATAATTGTTTCCATAGTATATGGCCTCTGGGTATGATATAAAAATCTCTGAAACACTAATTTTCATATAGCTGGGGACAACTGTGATGGAGTTCTTTTCTTCAACTCTTTCACATGAAGAGCCTCCTCCAAGCAGTGACAACCAGGGATCTATTCCTGAAGAGTCTCCAATTTGGTCAAGGTTGTGGAATTCTGATAATTCACGCAGTCTCAAGTTTCAGTGGACTAATTGCTATGGAGCCAAAGACTTGTTTTCAGCATTAAATGTTGACTCGAGGAATATTGTGAGTTTCTCTTACTTTTATCACTTGTATATGGTCTTATCCCTTTGCATTTACTGATATTTCTTGAAAGAGGAATATGTATTATTCCCAGCTGCCTGGGCTGAAGATGAAAGTACCAGCATTTGCATCAACACTTGCATCTGGACCCCTGGAACCACTGAAAGCAGCTTCAGAAACTCCCAGGAGAGATGATGAGAGGCATAGAGATGGTCCTGATCCTCCAATAGAGGTTTATTTTAGAAAATTTTATAGTATATCTTCACATTCATTCCTTAGGAATGGCTTATGCTTTAATGCTGTTTGTGGTGTTGGTATTTTAGACTGCTGTCCCTCCTGCTCACTTTGACTGGACTGGCAGTGGGCTGACAAACCCACTTGATGATGGTGAGTCTCGTAGCCTCATTTTTGTTGTGCTTGTAGAGCCATGTCTTTCTTCTGCTCTTGTGCACAAGCACAGTAGGTTAGTTGAATGAGACAGTGCCACCCATTTCATTGATAAGTAAGTCTTCCCTGGTGAATGGTAAGTCCTCTCCATAGTGATATGGAGGCCTTGAGGCCTCAGAAGAAAGTTGAGTAGAAAACAAATTAAACTTGTGGGTCTAGTGGCAGGTGATCCTGCAGACCCAAACTTTTTTGTATGTTATATCAAGTATCCCAAAAAATGCAAGGTATTTATGTAATAGGTTTATTGAATTATAGAGGAAACTAATTTTTAAAATTCATTTTGAAGAGCAAGACTAGGACATGTTTTTGTTCTGATAAGTTTCATATGCCTCTGTTTAGCAGGAAATATTAAATAAGATTTTCTATCTATGCTGCTGCTGTTTCTTCATAGAAGAGGTTCTGGTTTGAATTGAATGACATTAAATTCCCCCTAAAATGTGGACTATTGTACAATATTTCTGTGATATAGCATAGCCTCATGATGAGTAAAATCAGAGTAAATGTTGCATATATGCAGCACTCATCTGAGAGAACATGCTCCATGTGTGCAAAACGGTTGGACATGTTGACATGAAATTGAGTCATCTGTAACTGTATTGCCTGTTAATTGTCTTGTTCATTACTCCTGAAATTTTGAAGTTTGGGAGGTAAATATATTGCATGGGAGAGTAAAAGTAGATACAGTTGACTCCAAATATTGGAATGCTCATGGGACCAGAGAAATTTATTCTATAATCTAGAGTATTCCAATAACCAAAACTGTCTGCTGTATCATATAATAAATCTGGACCCTGCAATGGTATTCCATTATGCAGAGTTGATTGTATTTTGGTTTTTCATAGCATGAAGATTATAATGATATGAAAATCACGTAAAAGGGCTTATTCTTTTTTCTTGTTTTTTGCTGAATTTAGGAGAACTAACCCAAGTGCCACAACTAAGTACCTCAGGACTTGCAAAGCATGATTCAGTATGCACCTGCAGATAGCCTCTTCCTTGAAATTCTATGAAAGTCTTATTTGACAGGCTTGTGCATGTGGCCTTCATACATTTTTCAAGCCATGAATCATACATGATGGAAGCAATTCTTGAATGTATAACAATACTTGGAAACACATCTGTTCCACCAAATGATGAGGTGGCTAGGTTGTTTGGAAGAGAACAATCTTGAACAGAGCAGCAATTTCAATCTTACATATTTGTTTAATTTTTTAACCTTGTCAGACCCAAGTTTCATGGGTACATGCCAAGTCTGGAGGGCTTTTATTTTCCTTGGGTCAGAGAAGGTTAATAGATCCAGTTCAATGTGATGACTTTCATTTGGACTGAAGACATTGTTTTCAAAAGAGTGCCCAGCTAATAGAAGCTTAAACACCTCACAGAAACTAACACAAGCTTAAACACCTCACAGAAACTAACACAAGCTTAAACCCCTCACAGAAACTAACACTATGAGAACTCATGCTGAAAGGGAACATGGGATTTGGGAATCACTTTATTTTGGTTGATGCACTTTCTCGCAGTATCTAGCTTCTCACTTTTGGATCTGGATCTCTTGGGCACTATTGACCCAGGTACTGGTTCTTCCTCCTTTGAGGACATTCTCTTATCAAGTGAGTTGTTCTTCATGTTGCTTGCATGCATCACCCATTTCCTCTGTCCCCTGCCTGCCACACTCACCCACTCTTGTTTGAATAAATTCTGTGGTTTTTGATGGAATTTCATTATAATTGAATTGGCCCACTACAGCCATTTTCCAATGCTGAGGCAGAATTTCTTGCAAGATAATGTGCTCCTATTCATATAAGCATCTTATATGGATACGTAACATTGAATTCTATGTTCAACATGGAATTTGATATTTATTGTCAGCTATGCAGTAAAGAAATGGTAATTGCATCAATGGAAGTTAGACAGGAGTAACTGTCTTATCTGGTCTTGACATATTTTCATGGCAGAACCATGACATCCCAGAATTCCTAGAAATGCCAGTCTCTTGCATTACATTTTATAATTTTCCAAATTCAAGTATAGATTTAACAACTCACATTCATTCATGAAAAGCAGCAAAGTTTTACTTACATGGATTTGTCTGACTCATTTATATCATTTAGTTACTATAGCTTTAGTCTCCTCATGGAAATGCTCATCTCAATAGTGTTAGTTATAGAGAATTAGTAATCACTTTATTTTTTCTTACTTTTGAGTGTCAATCCTCAAGCTTAATGCTGGCTCTAATACCTTTGTCTGCAGAGGTAGGCCTAAATGATTCAGAAGTAGCTATACAAAAATTGCAGCTCACCCTATGTAGTAGCATGAACTTATTTGGTGCTAAAATTTGTCTTTTATCTTGCACTTACTAGCTTCATACCTCTGTTTTTATCAGATCTTGAGAAGGAAGCTGAGTCAATGGCTCCAAAACCCAATCCTCCTCAAGCAACATTCTCAAAGATCCTGAAAGCCTCCAAGTCCAAGGTTCCATCTTTTGCCAAGCCAACAAAAAGCCTCAGCCAAGAGGCTCAAGACTGCCTTGCACAACTCCCCAATCTCTCTTTCATGAAGTCCAAAGTCCTCATGTTTCCAGTTAAGGGAAGTGAGATGGACAGAGGTGCATAATCCTCCTTCCTTGCTTCCCAACATCTATTCTTTTAACATGGTGCCCCAGGGTCTAGTCAAGAGTATTCTGTTCAAGTCCAACCTTCATGTGTCTTGAGCTGGTACCATGATTCCATCTACTCTCCCAGAGTATTGTTGCCTCTCTCCAGCAATTTAAAGAATGAGAGAAGCCCAATTCCTCAAGCAGGACCCTTCTAGCACTTCCTTGATGCTGTGTTCCGTCCATTTTGCTAAATCGTATTGGTGTGAATCTGTTTGACTGCTTCTTGACACTGTGATAAGTGACTGGCAGATAAAATATGATAGTCCATGATGAATACTTGTCATTCAAATAGTTTTGGCAATGGTGGTTTATTTTCCAATATGAAAAACAATGAATTTCATGCATTCACATGCCTTCAAAATACTCTTCCCGCCATTCTTGCATTGTTGCTTCATCAATCTGCCACTTATCTAAGTTTTGCTCAAAGGTGTACTTATCAACTTTGATTTGACACCTTGGTCCAGCTCCTAAATGCAAACAACTCTCTCCCAATGAGCATTAATCTGGCAGTATTTCTGTAGTGACAGATTTATTGTATGGTTACTTCCAGCTCATCAAGCAAGACTTGCTGCAAGATAGTTTTTGCAATATCAGGTCTTGGCTAAATATGTTAATTTGTAGCTGAGAAGTATGCTTCAGTGTGATTATTATAAATGCTTAAATTGGCTGATGAGGATGCAACAGTGCATGGATGGTGGGGGAGAGAATTCAAATGATATGAAGGTATGTAAGCTTAGTTTTTTGTGTAATGAGGAAAAAAATAATTGCCAAAACTTATTGAATGTCCTTCATATGATAATGGATTTGTATACCTTATATATTTCCCATGAACAATACATGTGAGATGCCTCATGATTTTTGTCCTTAGTGAAATTAACAGTCTCTGCTGGAAGGGTTGGAGGCAGGATAGTTTTGAAGTCTTAACTTTAAATTTTATTTGGTCATGATATTTGCAAACACATCATTCAGGAAAGATTGAGTACAATGTAAGGAATCATCAAGTTTTTTCCTCAGTTCTGTTAATGTTTTCATTCTGATTGCTCAACAGGGGAAACTGTCAAATTGTCAATTTATATCATATCCCAATGTTGGTCAGTGTTTCTTTTACTGTGTTCTCCTTCCAGCTTTGCATGGCTGTGATTTTGGGTGAGAGGAAATGTTGACCATTCCAAATCAAATTGTTTCCCTTATCCATGTTGTCAAAGGTTGCTTATCAGGTTGAGGGTGTTATTTCACTTCATACCAAGTTATTAAAGGATATAGGATTCTGGGAATCAAGCAAAAGCTTATGCTAGAAACAGACGGAAATCGCTCTATCTGGACATATCAGTCGCAGTCGCATTCCAGTTGTACCATCAAAAGCAGAGTGGTTTAGTGATTTCATTTACGAGATATTTGATGCACTTTTACATTAACTTTTCCAATTTACCAGCCAATAATTTCTAGCTATTCTGACGAAGATTTTATTTTTTACCATATCAGGCTATTGATTAATATATTGGAGACTTTGTGGAATAAAGATTGTGGCCCTTTCCTGGACATAATTTAGACATCTGGAAGTATTCCTTCACTGTTAATTGCCCTTAAGAAATGCCAAATGCAGAAGGGGCTGAATTGTCTTCTGCAAGGCCATCATTGAGGATGGTCAGTCTGGCTTTCTTCTCACGATTCCCTCGTTATACATGTACTGTACCCAGGAGTAATTCCCACGCTCCTGGTTAGTGCCCCACTCCTTCCCCCCCCCCCCCCTTTCGTGTTGTCTGTTGATTAATCTTGTCACTCCTCCAAGAGCGCCTGGGTCCCTCCCATTCAGATATCTCGCCTAGTTACAGAGGGCAAAGTAACTTTTAAATATTAGGTTTTCAGGAGGGAAAATTAGGTTTCCCTCCTGGTTTTCTTTGAGGATGCTTAAAAGTCGCTGTTAAGCTCTCCCATGAAGGGATTTGGGTGTAACCTCTCGACTAAGTTAAGAAGTTTATATCCTCAGCCAACTCAGTCGTCGAACCGCATGAACTCAAAATCAACTTAAGTAACGCTATTGCGCCAATGAGAATCTCACTGGTAGGTAATACGCCGTTACCGGTAAATACGGAAGAAAACCTGTGACAAATACCATGTTTTTTTCTTGTAGCATAAACTCTGCGTTTAAGCGTTGACAGATGAAGCCTAATGTCTATTTTCATTATTAAAATGTAGAATTTTGCAGATTCTTTTGAATGCGAAAGTGTAGTCATCGGGACTTGTATTATTCAGCCGGAGACTTGGATTAGAAATAGTAAATTCTGAGAGCAATTTTTCGCACTTTCTTTGGTGAGTTCCCCCTCCGTCATGCCTAACAAAAAGGCTGACATTCCATCCCACCAGAAAACAGTGCCTCATCTCCGAGCTACTTGAGTGATATAGCTCTTTATTTTCCTGTTCCCCTTGAAATTATAGGCTGTGTTCAACGCGAACTCTATAGTGTCAGAAAGCTCTCTTCGTATTCTTTGGTTCTGTATGCAATACTGAGGTTTCTTGGAGTCTCGACTGGACGATCAAGGAAGATTGAAGGGTCTTTTGATTCGCGACCGCTTCAGTTGTTTCTTTTTTTTCCCAATAGTGTATTATTGGCCACAATGCTTCGCATGCGAAGAATCCTTATGAGAATCCTGCATGCACGGCTGTTTTAGGATAGTTCTCACCATCGCCTCAACGCTGGTTCGTCATGGATTCGACTAAGGTTCGTCTTAGGTGAACACGCCTTTGGAGTTGAAGGAACCGCGAACTTAGTACTCGCAACTTTTCTTAGATTTGGTCTGGTAGCCTTCGTCTCACCCTCCCTTTTCCCTTCTTCCTTGTACTTTTAGTCAATTTTGCACTTCCGCTTCTTCTGAAGGTGTATTTTTTTCATAATTTGTGAGCAATAATTCACTGCCCCATTATTTCTCAAATTTATGAATGCATGGCGCCAGACTGAGCATGTATCCAGGGTGATTAAAAAGCTAATTCTGAGAAATATTATTGCTTCAAATAAGATGTAGTAGGATAAAAAAAAAGACAACTTTATTTTGGCTTCATTAATTGATATAAAAAGGAAGGGAAAAAAAGGAAAGCTTCGATATGACCACATTCCTGCTTTGATAAAAATGGCGGGAAAGCGTGCTTTCGTTTCCAGGAAATGAGTGATAAATTGAAATAGAACAATTTTACTTGTTCTTGAATGGATTCTTTCCATCCTTCATTTCTGGGGAGGGTACCGAGGACCTTCTCCTCGTATTTCTTTCTTTGAATTTTAGTTTATTCATTATGTTCCTAACATGATGAATTGGTTCTTGGGGAATGCATGTCGAAAAGTGAATCGTCAACCTTTCAAGGATGGAATGCTGAGGGCCAAGAAATGCCCATTATAAGGATCGTATGTAAGTATTTTTATGTAGTACTAGCGAGTTTGTTTGAACAGCCTAGCATTTATACACACTTCCTTCAATGACAGAGGAAGGAATGTGTGCATGAGAATGGTGTAGGCCTAAACCTCCATCTGGGGGGCTGGGCCTAGGCTTGCAAAATCAGCCCTCCCCTGAAATGTCCCCCAGGGCATGTACCTCCAAAGTTGGATTTTTTTCTGAACTCTACATCCCAATAGCTACTTGTGTACCAAGTTTTAGATTTCTAACTTCTCTAGAACATGGTTAGAATTAGCGTCAGTCAATCAGTCACGATCGTCTATATACAGGGTGGGCCATAAAAAAGAACGCCCCAAATTTGAAGCTTCATAACTTGGGCCCCGTTGGGCCAATATTAATTTTAAAAAAAGCAAACTGAAGCTTGTTTAATTTTCTTTCGATTGATATATAATTTTGGGGGGGGGGGGGGGGGGGGGGGGGGGAGAATTCTCTCATCATTCACCACATCCTACAATGAAAAAAAATGAAAACCTGCAATGTTATTGTGCATATACTAACAGTTAGTTCCTGAAAAACAGGGGGGCTTGCGGGAGGGAAATGGCCTCTATTACAGTTTAAAAAGAAGTGACGAAAAATTTTCCTGAATTCTATCCAATGTCGCGTTGCTGCTGTCGCCTGTTTCTCCCGCGCACCCCCTTTTCCCACGCGCCCCAGCATGATACGGATTGGTTGATGAGAGATCATGCGATCATGAGGCGAGTAACATGAGGCTGTTATAGATCGTGGAGGGGGCACATTGAACCATTTTTGGGTCATTAAAAGGGTCTGTGAGCGTGTGAGATAAATTCGAGGTTGAGGTAAAGGAACTTGGAGTAAAAGCCCCTTTTCAAGAAATTTTTTCGTCACTTTTTTTTAAATCGTAATAGCGGATATTTCTCTGAAGCAAACCCCCCCAAAATTATATATCATTCGAAAGAAAATTGAACAAGCTTCATTTTACTTTTTTAAATTTGATATTGGCCCAACGGGGCCCAAGTTATTAAACTTCAAGTTTGGGGCAGTTTTTTTTGGCCTACCCTGTATTATTACCTACAGTCTATTCCCGATCAAAATTCTGGTTAACTTGACAGATGAGACTGGGACAATAAATTGCAGGACTTCGCTTTTATTCTGTACTCACCCTTTTTGATAGGATTATAAAATATATTGAATTGTCTGAGGGTTGTAGGTATTTTCATGGATACAACCCTCCAAGCCTTTATTTTTTGTAGCTTCATGAAAATAAGCTATATGTAAACAAGAATACGCTGCATATAAAATCTGGCAACCATACAGATTCTGTTCTCTGGTGGCCCTTGGATGACAGGTGTACACTGTTTATCAGTTGAGTTAAACAATTTTTCACTAGGCTCAGACACTAATGCATAAGGAACATCCCATGCACAGGTGTCCGAGTCAAGTGAAAAACACCTTGGTAAAGTACCTTATTAGCTATTCTTTACGTAATTATTAGGGGGATTCCATAGCTGAGGATTTTTAAAATTAGTATTATCGAGAATAAAGTATTTCCCCAGAAACTATTTGGCTTTTTCCCCACTTTTTTATGGTTCTGTAGTTACTGTTAATTTCATTCTTCCTGTTCATACTTTGGCTTTGCAGCTCCTCTCATTTAACCCTCGGACCACCAAAGCGATATCTGTCACATTCACGGCCGAGGGGGACTCGTCGAGCAACATAAAAAAATTGGTTTTGAATACGGTTGGTCAAGAACGATAGAGGATGATATGGAGAACAATTACTTTTTTATTTTCGCGAAGGCATAATACCGGGAATCGTAGAAAATTCGACCTGTGAGTCCGACGAGACGCCCTTGGTCGTTCTAGAGGAGTGGCTCTCAAAATCCCTTTCACTCTCATTGAAGATTCGTGTGTTCGGTGGTCCGCGGACCACAGATTGAGAACCACTGTTTCTGAGTTAAATGTGCCTTTGGCCTAGTTCATACTCATTCTGTCCAGTGTGTAGGTCGCACACCCTTGACATGAACGTTCGACTTTGACATGGGACGTCGTCATCGGCAAAAATGCTTCTTGACACCCATACCTGAACATTGAACTTAAAACTGCCATCAAACGTGTCAGGCGTGGTGATTTATTCATTGCAGGTGGGAAGAAGTGCTTGAGTTGTAGCCAGAGGATCTTCCTCGACAATTGCAATGTGAGCCCTGAGTTGGCCGAAAAAAAATGGGCTCACAAACAAGCCAGGGAGAGAGAACTGGAAGAAGTCGTCGATTTCTTCGCTTGAGATCTCGGGCAAAGATGGAAGGAATGGGAAGATAGAGGCACTCCAGTGCGATCATGTGATATCCAGAAATGATTGTTTTTCGGAATGCGCAACTAAAGCGTTCGTTGTTCAGCTCAGACACCCTTCGTCATCACTCCTGATTTAGATTTTAAAAATTGAACTTCAGTCGCCTGACTATATGCAACACGCTGTGTTTTGGCACACATGACATGTCGTTCTAGACATTGGAGCTTTCATATTTTCGGTCCTCGGAGTCTTTCGGTATTGTTTATTTTGCTGTGGTTCTTTGAGCAAAATAAACCGTCTTTGTGCGTTTTCTGTTCATTTCCTTTTCATTAGGATAACCCTTTCTGAGATGGTCAGCTTGAAATTCTGCAGAGGGGAAATAACGCAGAATTTGATCTTCTACCTCGTTTTCCCCTATTGGTTATTCTGCATATATTGGCTGCAGCTTTTAAAGGCTACGTAGATCCGTGAGAATCGGGGCTCTGTCAGCCGTTCGCGTTCACGGACCGAACTGCGAATCAGACTACAAGGCGTTCTTCGAAGGGATTCCGAAAGGCGACCTCGTCTTACTGATGGGGGTCTTCGACGAGCGAGTTGGGAGCGACGATGATGATAGGAAGTTTCGGAGAAGCCTCACCGAATGGGAACGGTGGAAACTTGCTCGACTTTTGTGCCGGCAACCAGGGCCGCCCAGAGGTTTCCAGGGGCCCGGGGCAAAACTAAACCGGAGACCCCCTGGGGGCTCCCCTTGGAACCCCTTGACACGTGGGGTCTGGGGTAAATTGCCCCATTTGCCCCCCCCCCCCCTCTAGGCGGCCCTGCCAGCAACGGACGATGGCATCGACGACACCTTTCAACGTTCTACCCTCGAGACCCACGGCTTCGGAGCGTGGCGTCGTGTCCCCGATCTCCCTTCCCTTGGGAGTAGACGTTCCCGACCTTCCGTCCCCGTCGTGATTAGACTCGCTCTTTCTGCCCTCCCCATCGTTACGGTGATCGACACCGGCTATTGTCGGATCGGGGAAAATCCGCTCCCGCGTGTCTCGTACGCAATCGGTAGAGAAAATTACAGGTGTTCCTTCCCTTCCTGTTCGGTCCCGGTCGCTGCCGCTCGTAGGAGTGCGTCATCGGCCCAGAGAACTTCCGTGACCTGCGATGTTTTTCCCTTTCATATTCATCCGTGTTCCTTTCTTCTCGTTTGCACCTCCAGAATGAACTGGACCCGCAAGTAATCCGGACCATTTTGTCGTGATTCTCACCGCCAGTCGAGAAGAAAGCTGCGTACCTTCACGCGGAACTGGAACAACAGTATAGAATCTGGTTATTCTTGGGCACTTTTCAGCAATAAATTTCATCGCAGTTCTGAAATGCAAGTCTCAGGTAGTCTTTAGTGCATCGTTTAGTCATTCCTATTTTTGCAAAATTATGTAAATCATGGTAAACGATTTTTCCTTCTCGAGCCCTGGGCCCACACACATCACGAGATCGCCTAATATATTAATATTTGCAGAAGATGGAAAGACGCCTTCCGTCGATCCGCCGACGCCCTGCCACCCCCTCCCTCGATGGATGCAGCGTGATGGGCACGGAGCCAGCACGAAGCATCGCTGCCTGCTTGCCCCATGTCGCCCGAGTTCCGACCGATCGCGATCGGTCGGAACTCGGGCGTGTCTGATTTAGAGAAATGATACCGAAGGTAGCCGACCGTGCACGGCGTGAAAGAAATGCCGCGAGTGCCCTGTTTCTGGCGAGTGAATGATCATCGCGTTGCTTCGAAAAGGCACAGAGATGGACTCGAGGCAGCAGCACTGCTTTTATTATCCGTTCGCCTGGTGTCATCATGCAGCGTCGAGTCTTCATCGGTGCTCGACCTGAATGGGCTGTGCATTGCATGGCCAAATTGACGTCATCTGTGAAGAGCATATAAACTGGCGTACGTCTCACGATTTTCCTCAGATCACCGGATCCTAAGCAAGCCTCATGAACGAGATTCGCTGTAGAAATACCTTCGCGCCATCGTGAGGCGGGATATCCGACTGTGCCGAACCCAACCCCCCCACCCCCCCCCCCCCCCCCCCCCCCCCCCCCCC